>JAJOOO010009978.1:0-23442 GCA_029582685.1 Solanum piurae
ATGTGTATATATGTTTTTGGTTTGCTTCCGCTTGTTTATATTGGTAATTGCCTACTCTTGTTTAGTTTCTACCCTCAGACCCATTACTTGTTGTTCCGGGTTACGGGTTGGCTTACCTGCTGGTGGGTTATAGTAGGTGCCATCATGACTTGAGAAATCGGGCAAAATTTTATTTTACGAGTCTATACTACGACCCGTAGAAGTTTCTATGGATCGTAGATCAAATCCATAGAATTCAAATTAAATTTTAAGGCTCATAATTTCATTCTATGGGTCCAAACTTTGGACCCATAGAAGTTTCTACGGACCGTAGATCCAATTCATAGAATTCATATAAGATTTTAGGGCTTAAAAGTTCATTCTTCGGGTCCAAACGTCCGTAGAAGTTTCCATGACCCGTAGGAATAAGACCCCAAAATTTGACTCTCTAAAATTTTTTCCACGACTTGACATGTAGAATAGTTTCGTAGTTCACAGACTTAGAAAAACTATGTTGTGGTAGTCTCTGGTAAAATGGTTATAACTTCTTACTCCAAACTTGAAATGATGAAAAATTTATGGTATTGAAAAGAGGAATCATAAACCTCCAATTTGATAGGTCATGAGCCATCTAATTCATTATGTGCTGCGATATATGATTGTTTGAAGTTGACCTAAGTAAAATGTAATGTCAAAACTTAATCTGTAAGGAAGTTTTCAACTCAATTTTGTGCTAGAGTATTCTTGTGACCTTAATTCAAATCCAAATACATTCTCATACTAAAGAAATGACCTTAACATCTAAGAACAATTTGAGAATCACCCGATACAACTTTACACACAAATAAATAATGGTTCAGGCTTTAACTTATAAATTTTTAGGATGTTGTTTGGCATACTAGAAATTGAAAAAAGTTCAAAGGCAAGCATGTACATACAGAAGAGGCATGAACACGTATTAAAAAGGACATCATTGAGATATTACACTTACTTAACATTTGAAAGAAAGCACAGATTTATAGGCATTTTATTCAACATTTACTATGTAATTAGTTTTTTGTGTTTGAGGAGGCCTAACTTATGATATCAGAAATAGGTGCTCTTTATTTTGTAATTGTTCTTCGGTGGTAATGTTAATATTTTATGGTTGTTACCAAAAGAAATTAAGTACATTAAAGCACATGGTAAGCAATGGTTGATTCATGATTCATATTTTCTTTTTGTTAGTTTGGGGTTGGTTTAAAAATGGGTATGTATATCATTTTAAATTGTTATGGGTAAAGGATGTAAGTAAATATTTATTTCAAATGAATTGATTTTTAAAGTGTATTTACAAAGCCAAAATAATTAGTGTATTGTCACGATCCAAGGGTATCCCCTAGATGTAACATGGCGTACAATACCCCGAGAGATTCCATACAAGCCACTTAGCATTCATAACATAAGAAATAGAACATAAGAGATAACACAACATTTCACGTCCAATAGTTTTTATAAAAGAAAGCGGAAGTCTAAAACACTTGTCTCATTATCCATCTAGTACAATAGAATGAAATTGGGCCTATCTCATACATCATGTTCAAAACTGAAAATACAATAAAGGAACTAAACAATAAAAGTCCATCCTCGAAGCATGAGGACTCACCAAACTCGGGATTCTCGAAATCAACCACTAGCCACGAAACTGAGGACCCTGATTGTTTGACCCTACATTTGGGAAAATGTAGGCAAGAGTATGCATTAGTACAAAACAATGTACCAAATATGATAGCTATGCATAAAACATTTAAATCATGCTAAAATGGGACATTTCATGACATGCAATTGACCAAGCTAAAACATGATATAAGATGGTAAGAAAACATAAGTCATAAAACCATGGTCAATGCAAGCTAACATCTTTAAAATCTTTGAACTCATATGAGATACTTATTGAAGTAACCTTAGTTCCTTATTAATGTGGGAATTATCCTTAACCGATAGAGAAACCATGTGAGCTATAAATGATCCCCAATGTCTCCCACACCGAAAATGGGTGTCCTACTTGCCAAGGTAAGGACCATGAATTCTAGCTTAAGTGGATCCACTAGCTAATGTATATCTAGACAATCATCCTATGGTGGCACATAGGTAAGGGATAAGGATATTGCTACTAGAAACCCGACCTCTACTAACGAGAGACCCTCCATCTCAATATCCTCTTGGTGCTAACCATAAATCCCACGGAATAGTTATTTCTTACTTGTTCTTATTATCCATGGAACGGCACAACATCTTGCCAATCCAAGCTAAGTCATCATACATGGAAAGGTACAATTAAGTATGCAATCCAAGCTAGGTTTCATTAGGATAGCTCTTTATCTTTGATTCAATTAGGTGAGAAAACCTTTCAACCTTAGAATCCTTACTTATGTTAGAAAACTTTTCACAATTCTGCTTTCATGTGATTATGAGAAAATCCTTTCAATAACACATCATTAACATCATCATTGATACTTTATCCTCAAAGCATCCTTAAAGCATTTTCATAATTCTCATAAGAACATGCATAATTCCATAAATCACCTTTCAAGGTTCAAAACCCACTTCCAATCATCAACATTTAGAAAACAAGGGTTAGATATGGATTTCATCATAAATTCATGTAAATCTATCAATACATGCTTGATTTCATAAAAGTCTTCCTTCATAATCAAAATCCCACATTATATGATCATAACTTGGAAAACCAGGGGATTACATGGCTTCGTGGGGAAGTCATCATAAAATCATAGTATTTCATCAATTCATGCATAAGATCGATCATAATTCAATCATTTAAATCAAAAACCAAAAGAACCCATGACAATTGAAGAAAACCCTAACTCAATTGAGGATTTCTAACTTTGAAAATAGGAGAATTTGGGATCTCCATGAATGGAAGGAATCCATGGATGAAAACTATCATACCTTGAAGCCAATTTATAATATTCAATGGAGGAATTGAGACTTGACTTGAAAACCTAAGGTTGAATCCTTCTTCTTCTTCTTCAAGTTCTACAGAAAGAAATATTTTGGAAAAAGTTCTTCTTTTTGATGAATTGAGAGAATGATTTCTATTGGGAAATTTGGGGGTAAACCACTTATATAGAGGTCTTAGACATAGGCAAAGCGACAGAGTATTAGGCTAGATTAATTAGGAAAAGACCCAACTGCCCTTAAAAAATAACTGCCAGCCCACCATTCAAGGACCACTGAGGACGGACCGTGGTCAGGACGACGGGCGGTCCTGCACGACCGTCGTTTGTGGTCAGTAGCTTGATTCTGGGGGAATGGACCATGGGCCCTCGACCACAGACCGTGGTCCTACCAACGGTCCGTTGGTTTAAGCCGTAGGTCCAACCCCCTTGAACCTCTTTTGGAATGCCATACACGGACCACACCTACGATGTCCAATCCAGGGGTCGTGGATGACCCTCGTGTGTTGGCACCTGCGACTTCTGAAAATACCTATCTTACCCTATTTCGGATCATGTATTGAAGAAGAATCATTTAACTTGGAAAAGTGGTATTTGAAAGAATAGTGCTGGCACAATTGAAAACAAATGGCTTCTTACAAGAAGCTTTGTTATCCAAGTGTCCATCCATGTGTTTCTTTTGATATGTTTCCTCTTTCTATAGATAACTTTCAATTCCTTCTTTCAAAGTAAGATTAAGCACATCAAATTCTCTCCATTTACTCTTGCACTTCCTCTGGCCTCTCGGCCTCTCTCTTTTTTATCTTTCTGTTTTAAGTTAATTAATTATTTTGGCTTTGTTATTCTATTTCTTCACTAATAAGTTGTCGATGTTAATTAATTTACTGATTTATGTATCCTCTATTAAAATAGGGAAGAGTTATTTAATTATGAGAAAACATTTCATACTGCTAAAATAGTGTCCCGCCCCGAGTCTACACCCTGGACGTGGCCGTCACTCGAGAACCATTGTTGGCCCCAAGTGAACCCTTGGTCTGGCTCAACTCTCAGCGAAAAGACTTACTCAACAATAGAAATATCAAAACAAGCTCAACTCATAAGATATTATAAAATAAAATAGTTTACTCAGTACTCAAATGAACATAAGTGTTCAACTCACAATCTTTAAAACTTCAACAAGGGAATGAGAAAAGACTCTTTAACTACTACTGTCTATTTATGAAGCCTCTAAATGATGAAGATGAAAGTTGGGAAAAGATCCACGACATCCTAACAAAATTGAAAAGTAAATGGAACCCTTCGGAAGCAAGAAGTCTCACCAAAGCTAACTTGAACTGCAAGTGGTATCAGCGAAACGCCTGCTGATGACCCTGGTTACCTGTATCTGCATCATGAAACGATGCAGGCCAAATCACATCAGTACATTAAATGAACGAGTATGTAAGGGGAACACTGAACATAACATAAAAGCTTGAACTTGGAAAGAATGAAACACACTCACCTCATCTCCACTCAACTCAACCTCAACGCATGGATATTCAACTAAACACAGTATAAAAACAATAATAAATATGCAATATATATAAAGCGTTTAAAATAATAGATAACAACTCAATGTATTTTAAAATACAATAATAACTCTTATTTGGGAGATTTTCTAACCGACAACCATCACTATGAGTTATGTGATTATACATCGGCTCGCCTACACTGCCAGAACTGTCTTATACCTTGTCGGAGTATAAGACATCCTCAACTAAGTGGATTCACTAATCTATGCTTAAAAGTAATAAGGAATCATCTAAAAAGTATGACCCTTTCTACCCACGTCGGTTACATGGTTTATGAAGACTTTGAGTTGTTTGAACATGTCCCCATATCGGTGCTCAATACTACTCCTAATAGTATAACTTAGCTCGTATGTTTAAAAACATTTCCTCATCTTCAAACTTTGAAATTATTACTCAAAAGATTCTCTTAAAAGAGATAGTACTCAAGAACTCCTCATGAACACTTTTGGAAATCGATGTTTCCTCTCATTTTAAATGTAAAACCATTTACTCTTGGGAATACTTAGTTCCCATATATTCATTTTAAAAAATGAAACTCAATTCTCCTCATCCTCATACTCAAGTACTCAAGTCTTAAAACAAATTTTAAAAGGTTTGCAAAAGACTTCTCAAAAGACTCGAAAGAACTTCCTCAAACTTTACTCTTGACTGTATCTTGAATTTGAATTATGAATTCAAGAGTTGTGACTTGAATATACATGATCGCTCAAGTATTAATGAAGATTTTAGATGTGGATAGCAAGTAGAAAATGTAGGTACGATTCGAGGGAACTCACACGGAAAAAAGGTCGGAAGTGTAGGGGACCTGGCGACCCTGACGCACTGAGTGGCGTGGGGCGCTAACCCCAAAACTACAGACAAGTGTTTAGGGCTCAATGAGTGGCCCACCACGCCAGGTCCCAAACTACTGGGCAATAGTTCTGGTGCAGTGGTGGCACGCCGCCCCATCATCATGCCCAGATTTTTGACGAAAATCTCTTCTCAAACTCAAGCCCTAACTCATCTAGATTCGAATGAATTCCTTCAAACTCCTTTTGAAACATAATCTCAACAAAATCTACACCAAAACCCACCAAGAACAACACTCATTTGCAACTCTCACCTCAAGAACTCAACAAGAACTTCATTATCAAAGAATGGAGCACAAAACCTCAAGAACTCAAATCATTCAACCTCAAGAACGAAATTACAGATAAAAATCACATGATTGGCGTGTGGGTGAATGAACCCAACACTATGAGAACTTACATATCGAAAGAATCAAATTCTTGACGGAAATCCTCGAAGCTTCGCAAGAATATTGATCGTTCTTTCTTTTCTCCTCTTTTCTCTTCTTGAACTTCTCTCTAAAATCCTAAGCGTATTTTAGAATTGTGAAAGCTGATCTAAGTCAATTTTGATCCCTAAAATATTACTAAAAACGTTTAAAATTGATGGGGGTCAGAAAAAGACCAAAATACCCCTCATTAATTCAGGTAAATATCATTGTAGTAATATTTATCTAATTTTTAATATTACTATTTTGCTAAATAATAATTTATATTATTATTGTGTTATTTTCATTGTTCCCCAACAATCTAAGAAACTATAACAAATAATATATATCTTGAAACTATTGATGTTGGTGCTACCCTGACTGCTACTGTTCAAGTCATTCTGCCGAAGACTTATGGTAAAGAAAAATACAGGTATGTAAATAGACATGGTTACAAGTCCAATGCTAATAATAAAACCTTCATGAAAAATACACCTCAATGCAAAAGAATATTAGAAAGAACATCCCCGGTAAGCTAAAAATAAATTTTGCTAAAGCGGATGATATGATTTTTGCGGTCATTTCAGAAATAATATTGAGGTCAATGTGAGAAACTGGGTGAGAAACTCTGGTGCTACAAGACACATTTGGATGAACAAAAATGATTTTGTGTCATACACCAAAGTTGAGAAAGAAGAAGAAATTATTTATTTTGGTGACTCAAGGACAACTAAAGTTCTTGAAAAATGAAAAATTCTTCTGAAACTCACATTTGGTAAAACTTTGGCATTGAGTGATGTATTGCATATTCCTGATAACCGAATCAGTTTGATTTCTGTGGGATAATTAAGAAAAGGTGGAATAAAGGTTTCTTTAGAAGATGATGAGGTTATATTGACTAAAATTATATTTTTGTGAGCAATTGATTTTCTAACTATGATTTATTTGTGCTTAATCTTTGTGATAATTTCAGTGAAAATATGCCGGCTTCTGCTTATATGATTGAACCTATTTCTTTATGGCATGCTAGATTAGGAAATGTTAATGTCTCATACATAAAAAAATAAGCAATCTCTTTGTTTAATAACTGATTTGGATTTAAATAAACTTGATGAATGTGAAATGTGTACAGAAGCTAAAATTACTAAAACACATATTTTCAGTAAATAGATAAAATGAATTATTATATTAGATCCCCCACTGATTTGGGTGATGTGAAATAGACTATGACTAGAGGTGGTAAAAGATATTATGTGACCTTTATTGATGATTTTTCCAGATTTACTAAGTTGTATTTTCTTAGAAATAAAGATAATGCACTTATTGCTTATAAGACTGAAGTTGAAAATCTAACTTAGTAGAAAAATCAAAAGAATTCTATCTGATAGAGGAGTAGAATATGTATCCTCAAATATTTTATGTGAAAAAGAAGGAATTATTCATGAAGTAACCCTGCCTTATTTCTCTGAATCTAATTGAGTAGCTGAAAGGAAAAATAGAACTTTAAAAGAAATGATGAATTCCATGCTAATTAGTTCTAATGCTCATGATAATTTGTGGGGTGAACCTATATTATCTGCATGTCACTTACAAAATGGAATTCCTCATAAAAAGAACTGGTAAAACTCCTTATGAATTGTGGAAAGGGTATAAACCTAATTTTAAATATTTAAAAGTATGGGTGGTCTTGCTAAAGTTATTTTGCCTGAACCTAAAAAGAGAACAATAAGTTCTAAAATTGCTGATTGCACGCTTATTGGATATGCTGAACACAGTGTTGCATATAGATTTCTTGTTTTGAAAGTAATGTGCTTGATTGTAATACTATTATTGAGACAAAGAATGCTGAATTGTTTGAATATATTTTTCCACTATGTGATAAAAAATTTCATTCACCTGTTGAAAGAAATAATGAGAATACCTCTAATATTGAGGAACTGTGAAGGAGCAAAAAGTCTAGAAAAGAATATTTTTCTTATGAAAATTAAATGGTTTTCAAACTTTTCTTGTTGACAATGATCCATTAAATTATTTTGAAGCTATATCTTCTTCTGATGCTAAATTTTGGAAAGATGCAATGAAAATTGAAATTGATTCAATTATGAAAAATAATACATGAATTTTGACTGATTTACCTCCTGGTGCAAAACCTATTAGTTGTGAATGAATTTTCAAAAAGAAACTTAATCCTGATGGATCTATAGATAAATATAAAGCTTGACTAGTGGCTAAAGAATTTTTTTCAAAAACAAAATATTGACTATTTTGATACATTTGCACCAGTAACTAGAATTTCTTTCATTCGAATGTTAATTGCCTTAGCTTCAATTCACAGGCCTTTTATTCATCAAATGGATGTAAAAATAACTTTCTTAAATGGTGATTTAGATGAAAAGATTTATATGGTTCAACCTGAAGGATGTTATTCCTGGACAAGAAAAAATTGTAAATTAATTAAATCTCTCTGTGACCTTAAATAAGCTCCTAAATAGTGGCATGAAAAATTAGATCAAGTCTTATTGAGAGACAATTATGTATATGTTGAAGTGGATAAATGTGTTTATACTAAAAGAGTAGACAATGATAATGTGATAATATGCTTATATGGTGATGACATGCTTATATTTGGTACAAATTTGAATATTGTGAAGTACCAAATTATTTTTGTCTACTAATTTTGATATGAAAGATCTGAGTGAGGTAAATATGATATTGAGAGTTAAATTTATAAGGAGTGAAAATAGTATAATGTTGTCGCAAAAACATTATGTGGAAAGACTTCTCAAAAAGTTTGAATGTTTTGAGGTGACACTTGTAGCCACTCCTTATGATGCTATCTCTCAATTGAAAAAGAATAATGGTGACCTAGTTGTTCAGTCTAAATATGCTCAAATTATTGAATGTCTATTGCATTTGATGAATTTTACTAGGCTTGATATGGTCTATGTTGTGTGTAGATTGAGTAGATATGCTCATAATCCCAATAATGAGCATTGGTTTTGCATTAAATACATGATGAAATATTTGAGAGGAACAATTAGTTATTGTGTACTGTATAGTGGATTTTCTTATACAGTAGAAGGGTATTGTGATGCAACCTGGATCTATGATTCAGATGAGACAAAATCCACTAGTGTATATGTGTTCACCTTAGGTGATGGTGCAATATCCTGAAAATCAGCTAAACAGACGATCATTGCTAGATCAACTATGGAGTTCGAGTTTGTAGCTCTAGAGCTAGCTAGTTTTAAGGCTGAGCGTCTAAGAGATTTCTTAGCGAATATCTCTTTAATAAAAGGATGAATTGCCTCTTGTAGACACTGTGATTGTGAAGCCACAATTGCTATTGCGAAGAATAAATCTTATAATTGTAAGAGCAGACACATGACATTGATGCATGATGTCGTTAAGTAGCTGCTAAGAGATAAAATAATTGCAATTGATTATGTGAAGTTAGAATTGAATTCGGCCGATTCACTGACTAAATCCATGGGAAGAAAATTAATTCTTCAAACCTTAATAGAGATGGGTTTAAGGCCAATGTGATTGTCAATAGAGATGGTAACCGAACCTCTGTGATTGATGATCCCATGAAGTAGGTTCATATGGATAATAACAAATCAATATTGACACTGTAAACTAACTGAAAGTGCTTTAACTGCTACTAAAAATGAGGGATGAGTAATTTACTCTTCATGAATTCATAGTCCGTAATTAAGGATGGTGTATTGAAAGCAATATACACTTAGCTTGATGAATTCACATATATGAGAAGTGGAGTACTGTGGCCACTCCTATGAGACTTTGGCCTAATCTCTAGAGCTCTCATGAATACCAGGCACGCGCATGGCCTATTGGCGCAAAATCGTGTTGAACAATAAAATTATTGAGGTCAAAATGTGATTGATAAAGTCTCTGATTTACAATAAGAATTATTGATTCATAGAAATATTATATTTCACCAGTAATTCTGTAAATTAAATTTTATCGATCTAAGTTTGATTTATAGTCCGAAAGGTACCAAATCTATTGCATTTTGTCCATGAAATTTCAAGAAGTTATATTTTTTTTGCTATAAATACTTTTGAAATATGTGGAGGATTGTAAGTAAATATTTATTTTAAATGAATTTATTTTTAAAGTGTATTTAGAAAGCCAAAATAGTTAGTGTATCGAAGAAGAATCATTTAACTTGAGAGAAGTAGTATTTGAAAGAATAGTGCTGGCACAATTAAAATAAAATGGCTTCTTGCATGAAGATTTGTTATCCAAGTGTCCATCCACATGTCTTCTTTTGATAGGTTTCCTCTTTCTATAAATAGCTTTCAATTCCTTCTTTCAAAGTAAGATTAAGCACAACAAATTCTCTCCACTTACACTTGCACTTCCTCTCGCCTCTCTCTCTTTTATCTTTCTGTTTTAAGTCAATTAATTATTTTGACTTTGTCATTTTATTTCTCGTAATAGCTTGCTGATGTTAATGAATTTATTAATTCATGTACCCTTTATTTAAATATGAAAAATTTGTTCAATTCTGGAGAAACATTTCATATCGTGAAATAGTTTTTTAAGATAGTGCCCAACATGACTCAAATATTAATCTTCTGCACTAATATTTAAATATCACCCTGGAAATATTTATCCAATTTTTACTAATATTATTTTGCTAAATAATAAGTTATATTATTATTGTGTTATTTTCATTGTTCCCCAAACAAATGATTCCCACAAAATTTCAAAGTCTATTTAAAAAATGTTATAATTGAAGAAGTTAATTATGTATTATACTACTGTATATCTCTTTTTAATCCTTGATTTGCACCCACAAGATTTTTCCACCAAATACAACTTCTAATTAAAAATAAATGCACTTGTGAACTTACATTCAGTATTAATATAGTAATATGATGTCTACCTTTAATTTCTTTTAACCAAATATCAAATCATTGGTTTAAGCAATATTTTCTAATTAACCTACAAGCAACTATTTGGTTTTTGAAAACCAAAAGCTCTTCCTCCAGCATTAGCACAAGAAGCTTCAGCTGGTTGATTTTTATAGCTAAGATTTACATCTTCTAGTGATATCCCACTGCATGGATATTTTTTGCTACAATCAAATTTCACTGCAACTTCCGTCGCTGATGTTCCACGTATGTCTCGATACTTTATGTCACTGATTTTTACACCCGAGCCCTAAATATATTTTTTTTAAAAAGCAAAAAACAATATACATGTAAGAAATCGTCTATAGTTGTAAAAACAAACAATCAATAATTTATCACTTACTTGATGAGGACAATTTTCATTGTTAGGGCAGTAATTTTGGTCAATAATGATAGGGTTTTGAACGTTTGTCATAACTATATGTTGGAAAAGAATATCTTTGACGAATGCATTGCTTGATCTTGCCCATGTTTTTACTCTCAATCCATTTTGTGTTCCTGTGAACGTTACGGTTTTAACCGTAACGTTTTGTACTCCAGGTTCTTGTACTTCCCAGCCTAAACTCCCAATGCTGCACCATGACGATGGTACGTAGTTATTAGGTGAAGAAAATAAACAAGTACCAAATATCGTTCATATAAATTGAGACAGACAGAGTTATGAATGAACCTTATTCCATGACCGGGTCCACATGCTATGTTTTCGATCCATAAGTTAGAGGTTCCAGGGCCAATTGAGATACAATCATCTCCAGTGCCAATACGTGAGTTCATTATTGTAACTCTAGATGAATATTGGACGTGAATACCATCAGTGTTTGGACTGTTTCCTGGAGCGGACACCTTTACTCCTTGTAGCTTCACATTCTCACAATTATCGACCAAAATGTGGAACATTTGGCTGTTTTGTGATGTTAATCCAATGATATTTATGTTGCTTGAGTTGGAAAATGTAAGTCCCTGACAAATGCATATTGTTATATTATTTTTCGCTAATAAAATACACTACTTTTGAAGATGTAGACATTGAAATTTTGTGGGATTGTACAAGACGTGTTTAATTCGAATTGGGACTCTAGAAGGTGTGTTCAGTTTCAATTAGAATAGGCTACTCAACCCTAAACCCTAGTTCATGCCTATATAAAGGGTATTAAATTCCCTTAAAAGACATCTCGAATATTCCACAAAAGTCATGAAATATTCATATAAAGATCAAATCTAAATCATCATAGTTCGAGAAATACGCCACTAATGGCCCTTGAATCATGGATAAATCTTAGGAGAATAGAATCAAGGGAGGAACAAAATTGTACCCGCACTATTATCAATAAAATATTCATGTTTCTTCGGATTTTATTTGTGTGATTTATTTATTTTCCATATGTTTAAAATTTGTTGCAAACAGCTGATACGTACCATTGTTCCTTGAGGACAATTGTTGCTAGACGTTTTGCAAGTCCAAAGACTAGTAGCTTGTCCATCTAAGGTTCCTCCATAGATGGAAACTCCATTAACTCGTTCAAATTTGATCCAATTTTCTTCGTCTCTATTGATGTTATAATCCGATGGAGCTAATATAGTGCCATCGATACGTAAGGTAATAGACTTACTCTTGCATGTTTGGCCTTGGAAATATGCATTTTTAAGCAAGTAACTTCCTTGTGGTATGTAAATGGTGGCTGGGCTAGTAGATGTACATGCTGCACCCCATGCACTCATAAAGGCTTTCGATGAATCGACTTTGCCATCGGATTTTGCTCCATAGTTTTTGATGTTATATATAGCAATGGAAGAGTTGAACATCAAGAAGAAGATTGTGAAAAAAAGTGGGAAATTTTTTACTAAGAAACTCATTTTTAGCTTTCTTGTTCTTTATTCAATAAGTCACAAGGTTGATCAAATATTAATTGGAGGGTGTGGATGTGGAATAGAAGATGGATTTGAAAGGAATTTATAGACTTTGTGTTAGTGATCACCCTCCATTATCATGGGTTGGATTTGTTTTTTTTTTTTTAAATATCTCATCCGTTTCATTTTATGTGACACCTTTTGACGTGACATGATATTTAAGAAAAAAAAGGAAGACTTTTGAAATTTGTGGTCTAAAATAATCTTTAGATATTTGAGTGACTAAGAATCATTTCATTAAAGATAAAAGAGAAATTTTAAAACTAAATTATTTTTAATTATAATAAGATGACATTCTTTTTTAAATTGATTAAAAAGGAAATGATGTCATAAAATGGTAGAGTAGGAGAGAAAACTATGTTGATCTTTTAAGACGTTGACGTGAGTTAGGTTTTGGGCAACTATAATTCATTTTTGGTCGTGTTGAGGAAGACTTTTAGTCTAAAATCTTTAACATTATTAAGTCGATAGCCAATTGGATTTCTACATGTTTAACGGAAAAAAGTTAGTTACAAGAAGACTTTCTGACACACAGAATATATATCATTAATTATTAGAGTAATACATAAATGTGATCTAATCTAGGCTCTAATTTTTGGTTTAAACAAGTAGAAAATTAAATTTGTATAAAGTTAAATAAGTAGATATAAGTGTTTTACATAACATAATATGCTTGTATATGGTATAATACATTATTTTGAATGTATCTCATCACGTGAATTGTCATGTAAGACACGTGTCTACTTATTCAAAAATTTATACAAAATTTAAATATTTTTTATGCACACTCAAAGTTAACAGACTTAAATGTCTATTAAAGTTAGGTTAAAATTGTATTATGTCTTAAGTAGTTGTTACATAATTTTAGAAAAGTTGAATGCTTTTAAAATTTATGGTTTAATATATATGTCATATTATTTACTTTCTCTGTTTCATATTTCTTGACCTCAATACTAAAGATAATTGTTTTAATTTACTTGTCCAACTTATGAAATCAAGAGAATTTCATTATATTTTTTTTCTTTTTGTCCTTAGTATTAAATACTATATAAAGTAGTATAAGTCAAATTTAGAGTTCCAAAACTATATTAATAAGGCTAGTTTGGTAAAATACACTTCTAACTAAAGCTTTCTTAAAGGACATTTCAGAGATGAATATGAATCACGTAATATAAACGAAGGGAGTATATGACTATATATGGACTTTTAAAATTTATAATATTAAATATATCATAATATTTGTATGGTTATAAAAGATTTCTATTAAAGGTAATATTAAAAGTGTAATGTTGATTCAATAAACTTATGTTATTCTTGTAGGAGTGAAGTAAAGATGAAAATGTATGAATTAAATTGAAACACACTAAAAATGTATATATCTATTAATTAACTATCAGATGTTCAACAAAACTTCAACTACATGAAATTCAACAATACTTGTGGATATCTTTTTCAACAAGTATTTCTTGAAATCATACTTACATTTTCAATTATAAGAAGTCGTTTATCCACTTCCTGCATTAGGTATTAGAAGTTGGTATCTCCTATTGAGCCGGTTTGGATTGATTTTTGACTTTTAACTGTTGATTTATAAGTCAAAAATCATAAACTAAAACTTCTAACTTATTATTTTTTTGCTTATTTTTATTATTTTGACTTAAAATCAGTGTTTAAAAGCGCTATCTAAATTTACGCAACTTAAAAACACATTAAATAAATCAATTCAAACAGACTCGAAATACTTTAATTTTTAATTAAACCTCATAAAAATTTCCACCTAGTTCGATAAGAACGATATAATTGTGATATGAATATTTTTTGTTTAAAAGAAACCTTATAATCTTTTGTTGTTGTCCTCTTTCAGAAAGTAGTTAAACTTACTTCCGGACTGGTAATGTGTCAATATCATAATCTAATTTTTTTTAATGAAGTCATTGCTATAGAATATAATATATTCCTAAGGAGAAAGGGAAATAATTTTCATATATTAAATAACTTTCCTCCAAGTTAATAAAAGTAGTGAAATCACTACCAAAAAAATTGTCTATAATCGACCTAGATTTTTTTTTTAAAAAAAATAAAAAAATCTAAGGAAATCGGGAAAAATTGCAATTTTTATTTTTTAATTGAGATTGGTATTAGAATTTATTAGAATGTTGATATTAAATTTGCGATATATACCAATTTGATCAACTTTGACCAAAATAAAATAAAGTGTTGCACCTCATTTTAAACTGGTCAAAATACCTCAATTTATGGCTTTATGCTTCCTTTGATTTTAGTTCATAATCATCACCTAATTTTAGAAAATGTTAGGAAATGTATTTGTATTGATGATATGTCCCTCTGTTAGTTTCCAAAGTCTGAGATTTTAGGTAAGAGTTTTTCTTTATTACGAGAGGAAGTGTTAGGCAGTTTTTCAAAATCTATCGTGAGATAATCCTAAATAAAGTAATTCGATACACAACAACAACAACAATAACCAATTCAGTCTACTTCTATGAACGAAGTGTAGGAGAATAGAGTGTATGCAAACTTTATGAGTACCTACTATCCTCGGATTGAGTAACGAACATCAAAATAGCTCAAAGAAAAATACAAAAATAAAGAGGACATTGAAAATAATTGAAAATGCATAACACATTATTCAAACAGGATCAATAAGAATAAGCAACATGTGATAACCGAAGAACTGCAAATCACAAGGAGTAACAAAGTTGTAAGACAGAAAACTTAGAGAAAAATGCCACTACTACTAGTATAAACATGGAAATATGTACAATGCATCAACTTATCACCAAGCCGCGCTAAAAAACACATGATATTGCCAACAGATTTTACTAACAACTTAAATTGGTTAGTATTTTACTAACAAATTACCAACATATTTTTAACTGAATTATATTTTAAAACTTAACAACGAAATTCAAACAGATCAACCAAAATATTACTAAGTATTTTAGTTGGTACATACGACGGAAAAAAATGGCGCCAAATTTAGCAGCTTTCTATCAATGGATTACCAATTGAAATATTACTAACGCACACCTTTTGTTGGTAATATTACCAACGAAGTATATATCGGTTGATAAATATGACAAAAAATATTTATATAATTTATTAACAGATTACCAACGAATTACTAACCAATTATTTACCAACGACAAGAGTTTGTTGCTAAATTTACCAACCAAATATAATTGTACGTGTTGGTAAATTAGTAACGAAATGTAATTTGTTGGTAAACTTGCCAACAAATATCCAATCAGTTGGAAATTTTGCCAACAAATAAAGATTATGGTTTGTAAATTATTAACATAATCAAAATAATTGGTAATATACCAACCGATCATTAATTCATTGATAAAATTTACCAATATATTAATTTTTAGTTGGTAATATTACATATGAATGTTGAGTTGGATATATAGTAACTTTTACTAACTCAGATTAAATTTATTAGTAAACTATTAAATTACTAACCAATATTTGAATGGTTGGTAAATTTATGAATTGCGAAGTTAAATTGTTTGGTAAATCGTCATCTAGTGTTGAAATAATAAGTAAATTTAACGACGTAATACTGAATCAATACTTTCATTCCCCCGAATTTGAGCTTTAGTGATATATTTAATGCTAGATATCAATTGGTATTTTTGTAAGAAATTTAGTGTTTAGTAATAAATTTATCTTTACTTACATATATTGTTACATTCACTAATAATATTACTAATTTTGTCGGTTCAAATTTAATTTATCATGACTTTTTCTTAATTCCTTTTTGAAAGAAAAAACGGGTGAAAATCATTTCCCCCTGAAGTTTGCTTTAAAAATCAAACTCCCCCTCCCCCAACTTTAAACAATAATCAACCGTAATTTTCACTATATTAACAATTAATGGGGTGTCCTAATAAATAAATGGGTGTTTCATCTTCTACAACGACAACTCTTCTCTTTGTTGTTCAGTTGAAGCACATAATCAATAAAAAAACTGTTCATCTTCACCCTCTCAAAATTAGAGTAAATTTTTATTTGAGATTATTTACTTTTGTACCAATTTAAATAGACCAAACTTACAATTAATCTATTATATTATTTCAGGGATCTCATTCACCTTATCAATACATTATCTTGATAAATGCTACCAAGTTTAATGTGAATGATTGCTATGGGATATTGAATTTGTTAGAAGATGCTCATATATAATATTGTAACAAGAGGTCCTTCTACTTGGTTAGGAAAAACCACTTGCTTAGAAGTGGTTCATCAAAATACTGCTGGTACAATAAAAATGGATAATGATATAGATTTAAGAAGATTGTTCAATACGTACAAGAATATTATGGAGAAGAGAGAGGTCCAATAAATCTAAATATAATAGATGAAAATCTTGAAGAAGCAGAAGGTAAAAAATTTCAGTGGACTGACGATGAAGAAGATGGAAATATAGTTGATAATATGGAGGTTCACTCAGATGAACAAAATAATGACGATGACTTATCTGATTATGAATCTGATGAAAATGGAGTATTTGAAGGTGTAAGTGATGATGACAAAGAAATTGATCATCCAATGGCAAAAGTAAGTGACAAAATGCAGGGTGACGTTTTCAAATTTATGTATGATGAGAAACTAAAAAACAGAAATTGTTGTACTTAAAGAGGGGCAAATGTTCAATAATGTGACTCAATTTGAAGCTTTCGTTTTCAGTTTATGCCATTAGGCGTTTTACTTTTAAATTTTGTCCATAATTTGACTTTGGTCAATAGTTTTAATAAACATGATCGGATGAGAATTCCTTCAACGCGGTTAGCTTCGAAAGGTCATTTTTTATCTAGTAGGATGGTTGGTTTGGATTTTGAGGCTTTCATTTTTAGTTTGTGCCGTTAGACATTTTAACTTTTAACTTTTGGCTAAAATTTGACTTTGGTCAATATTTTTGGTAAACGTGCACGAATGGAAATTCTGTCAGCGTGGTTAGGTTTGAAAGGTCATTTTTGATCTAATAGGATGGTTCGTTCGAGTTTTTGAGGCTTTCATTTTCACTTTGTGCCGTTAGACATTTTAGCTTTTAACTTTTAACTTTAAGCCAAAGTTTAATTGAAGTCAACATTTTTGGTAAACATACTCGAATGAGAACTCCGCCAGTGAGGTTAGCTTAGGAAGGTCGTTTTTGGTCTAATAGGATGGTTGGTTTCAGGTTTTGAGACTTTCATTTTTAGTTTGTGCCGTTAGGCGTTTTGACCAAAATTTGGCTTAGGTAATTTTTTTTGGTAAACATGCTCGGATGAGAATTTCGTCAGCGCGGTTAGCTTCAGAAGGTCATTTTTGATATAATTGGATGATAGGTTCGGATTTTGAGGCTTTCATTTTCAGTGTGCCATTAGGCGTTTTAACTTTTACGGTTTGACCAAATTTTGACTTTGGTCAATTTTTTTAGTAAACGTGCTCGGATGAGAATTCTGTTAGCGCGATTAGCTCCGGAAAGTCATTTGTGATCTAATAGGATGATTGGTTCTTATTTTGAGGCTTTCATTTTTAGTTTGTGCCCTTAGGCGTTTTAACTTTTAAGCTTTGACCAAAATTTGACTTTGATCAATATTTTCGGTAAACTTGCTCGTATGAGAATTTCGTTAGCGTGGTTAGCTCCAGGAGGTCATTTTGGATGTACTAGGATGCTTGGCACGGATTTTGAGGCTTTCATTTTCAGTTTCTGCCATTAGGCGTTTTAACTTTTACTTTTGGCCAAAATTTGACTTTGATTAATATTTTTGGTAAACATGCTTGGATGAGAATTTTTGGTAACTTATTTTCTTGTATAAACTGTACTTCTTCAGTAGCTCTTGTAACTGCTTAGATTAGTTTCTTAGGGGTATTTAGTTGGTCTCTTGTAAATATCTTGGAGGTTTTAATGTATTTAAAGACGTTTTGGTATCCTCATACAGTCTTCTAGATAATCCATGATCACATGAGCTTAAAGGAGCTAAGTAGTTAACCGAGAAAGCATAAGTCTACATGACAAACGCCTCAAACTATGTTGGCCCACATAAGTTAAGGTTTGTACCGTTGGTTTGGGAGACTCCTTTCATGCCTTGGGTAAGGGGTAGTTATGGATTCACATGATATATACGCGCATGTCTCATACCCGACAAGCTATGAGATGGCTTAGCTAATCAGGCTGAGATTAGACTCCATGCACTCACATGGTGGGTTTTTGGTTACACTATTAGACTCCCATAATGAACTAAAATATGATGAATGAGGTATACTTAAGGCATCCTGAACGACCTCATCTCTTAACCTTCATATGTTACGATTATGTCTACATTAGTTGCTTCAATTAATCTAATATGAACATTATGTTATATTCCTCCATTTTACATAAAATACTATTTCATATGTATTTACATCCCTTTTGGCAATGACACTGCATCTTTTTATTGATGTAGACTCATGTACGCAGACACGGGATCAGGCCGCTCACTAGGTTCCATATCTTGTTATTAGTGAGCCTCTCTCTGTTTCTGGGGCATAGTCTACATATTTTAGGAATCTATGTTTTCTTTTAAGGTATACCGAGGGCCTTGTT
Organism: Solanum piurae; assembly: GCA_029582685.1. Taxonomy (NCBI): domain Eukaryota; kingdom Viridiplantae; phylum Streptophyta; class Magnoliopsida; order Solanales; family Solanaceae; genus Solanum; species Solanum piurae. The sequence continues at coordinate 19,203 of JAJOOO010009978.1, forward strand.
CCGGTTACACTATTCAATTATGCTTAGAGGCTTCATAGATAGACCAATAGTTGCGTTACGTTTGGACCTTCGTGTCCTTTGACAATGGTCCAAAATTTCTATGACTTACGTTATGAAATATGTTTTCTTATGAAAGTTATCTCTTCAAATACTTTTAAATGTATTCCTCCACTCATGTTTAGATGTATCCTCATGTCTAATGCCATGTTATGGGCAGCTCGGACCCGCAATGGCATCGAGTGTCGGCCACGTTCAGGGTGTAGGATCGGAGCGTGACAACCGATTTACATCATCTTAGGGTGTATATTTAGCATATCAGTATCAAACACATTGTAACTAGTGAAAGCCAGGTGCCCTAAGTTGAAACAGGTACCAATACGATAGAGAGGATTTTGGAGATTACTTGGCACATCAGGATCATCTTTGATGATATTTTCACTTTCATGGAACAATGCAATGTTTCCTGGAGTCATACATATAGAGAAGCCAATGCAACCTAGATAATGCCACATTTCATTAAAAAAATACCAAAAACCAATTCACACAAACTAACACTACTAAGATTAGAATGACCTCTGAATATATACTAAGTCAACCATAAAAAAATTACCAAAATTTCTATCGCAATCAGTGTAGACACAATGAATATATACGAAATCTAGTTAAATTACAAACAACTTTCTGGTTTATTTACACCATATGAAGTTCCAGCAGCATTGGAGCATAACGCCTGTGCTTGTTGATTTTTAAAGGTTAGATTTACATCTTCCAGTCTAATCCCTTGGCAAGGATTAGCCTTACTACAAGCAAGTTTAAGCGCAACTTGAGATGTCGATGTTCCATGAATGTCTTGATATGTTACATCGCTTATCTTAACACCTGATACCTGTTAATTGAAAAAACGTATATGAGTTATAACTGCCTAATGTATATATATATACGCATATTAAATTTCCAACTGAAGCGCGCAATTGTACCTGGCCAGGGCAATTCTTCTGATCAGGGCAATATTCTTGATCTATTAAGATAGGATATCCAGCGTTCACCATCACGGAATGTTGAAATAGAACACCATTCACAAATCCATTACTAGGCCTTGCCCATGTCTTTATTCTCAATCCATTTTGAGTACCTCTAAACGTAGTCGTCTTCACTGTAACATTTTGAACCCCTGCTTCTTGCATACTCCACCCCAGACTTCCAATGCTGCAAATATAAAGAAGAGTTGAGTACTTCTATATGCTGACAGTATAAGCGAATACTAATATGCATGCATGAGCTTTTTGTCAATTTACCTTATGCCATGGCCAGGGCCACAAGAGACATTTTCAATCCACAAGTTGGAGGTGCCAGGGCCTATTGATATACAATCATCGCCGGTACCAATTACAGTTTTCAAAATGGTGACACCAGTAGAAGCTGCTATATGAATCCCATCTGTGTTTGGGCTGTTAGCTGAGGCTGAAATTTTCATGTTCTGCAGCTTAGCATTTTGGCATCCATCAATAACCATATGGAACATCTGGCTGTTTAATGAAGTCAATCCACTTATAACTATGTTGTTTGAATTGTAAAACGCAAGTGTCTGCAATATTCAGAGAGGCGGAACCAGCATTAGGAGTTTGGGGGTTCTAAGAGAAAAATATTGCAAAACATGCTTCTTTTAAAAAAGGAAAAGAGAAATTTTGATTGATAGTAGGCTTCGAACCCACAAACACTAGTGTGAAAAGCATTTTCACTACCTTTCTTACCCTGAGTTGTTGATCAATTTTTTATTAGGGGTTCACAGGTTAATATACATATATATATATATATATGAATACAGAGTCTACGAAAAAGCTAGTGAGTTCGTCTGAACCCACAAACCTCCACCTAGCTCCGATTCTGTCTGCATATCACACATTAGAATAAGATATGGAACATACCGTTGCACCATTAGGACAACTTTTGCCAGAGGTTTTACAAGTCCAAAGAGCAGCACCTTGACCATCAAAAGTTCCACCAGAAATTGTAAGTCCATTAACTCTCTCAAACTTTAGCCAATTTCCAGTATTACCTATAACTTTATAATCAGAGGGAGCTACTAAGGTACCATCAATCTTTATTGTAGTATCTTTATTCTTGCAATTCTGTCCCCAAAATGCAGCACTTGCTAGTAAATACCTTCCTTGTGGTACATATATAATGACGGACTTTGTGGAAGCACAAGCTGCAGCCCATGCATTCAGAAATGCTTTCGTTGAATCCGTCTTTCCATCAGGTTTGGCTCCGTAACTATGCACATTGTATGTAATCTTCGTCCCCGATGATAAATGGAAGAAAAACATGATAACTAGAAGAAGAAGAGACACATGTTTCTTGGTGATTAGCATTATTTTTCTGAAGGTTTAATTAGAGAAAAGAATATGAATTATCTTTGAGTAATGGAGAATTAATTAGCAGATATTTTATAAGGGTCTAGTACATAATATTTATAGGGTTTTGGAGTTCATGCATTTGGTTTACTTTGAAAAGTTCCCTTTGTAAGTCGACTTTGTTTTGTTAATAGTGATCTAGGATTTTCATTAAGGGGATTTGGCTTTTTTTTATTTATTGTAGTGCTTGGTATTTGTGCTTGGAATCTCAACGTAAGTTTTGAATCCCGTATACCACTGAGTCACCTTCTAGTCTTTTATTGGGTGGATTCAGTAAGTTCGGATGAATATCCTGACGACCTCTTAGATCTGCGCCCCCGGTTAATAGGTAGTTCTACCAATGTGAATATTTATATACATGTTGAAGTTATCTGAGTTTTAATTTTCAAAGTGTGTGTAGCTTATCATTTTATTTTATTTTAGAAAAAGAAGATTATTTAGCCCGTATTTACAAGTTTCATTTGACGATAAATAAGTGGCTCCCTATTTCACTAGATGACTTATTAAGAAATCACAAAGAAAAGCGATATGAACTGATTTTGGATTGCTCTTCTAGAGGAATCTTTTTCGTTCATAGCTAATAATTAAGAAATTAGTAACAGAAATTTTTTTATAGCTAAACAATAAAAAATTTATGCTAATCTTATTTAGGACATTATAAGAAAAATCAATTAGCTAAAGGCTATTTAGTGATAGATATGCTGAGAATTACTAATAAATTTCATCACTAATTTCATGTTTTCTAATTATGCTTCTTTTTTTCATGATAATTTTCAAGACACTACTTAAGGATCAAATGCATACAACATTGTGAAATAATAATTGGTCTTCCGTATGATACGGTACAATAATTAGTACATACATGTTCTTTCATGTTCATTCATAATTGGCCTAATCATGAGAGCATATGAACCTTTGACTTCAAATAGAAAATAAAACTTATCGAATACGAGGCATAATAAATTAATATAAAAAGGTATCATTGACGTACAAAATTAATAATAATAATAAAAAATAGAAACATTCCGTTATATTATGAATATATAGAATTAATCCTTGGTCAGAATCTCCACATGGTGCAAATTTAGTGATACGTAATCATCGCACTAAAGTCGACGCGTATAGCGTATTAACGTGATAACGGGTCTTATTTAAATATAGAAAAGGAGTTAATACAAGTATAGATCACATGGGGTAGAAAAGTTTTAGAAATATTAACTATATCTTACATTTCGAGTAAAATAAAAATAAATATTGGCATGGAACATTGGTGTTCGACCTAAAATGTGCATATTTCGATATTACTAATCGTTCCACGTCGTACGTTTATCTTTTATTATTATATTATTAAATTTCTTTATTTTAAAAAGATAAGTTATTAAATAGGAAATGTTGATATTAATTGTTAACTATAGTATTTTTATCATTTATATTTTATTCATTGAATAATATAAAATATAGTGTGAAAGACATAAAATAAATGATATACTCGAGTATTTTTTTGCTATCCCTCATTTGTAGCTTCTAATTCTCTTTTCTTCTCATGTTTTTTTTTTTATATACTTTTCTTCTCATGTTGAATTGTGCGATTTCCTTTATTTGATCTTCGGTGATTAGAATTCAACTTTATAAGTTTGTTTAATTCACTTTTGGTAACGTTTAAATTTATTGACAATAAAGTAAGTTTGTTTAATTTATTTATTCATAACGAAAGGAAAAATGCATAAGTACCCCCCAGCCTATGCCCGAAATCCCTGAGACACACCTAATCTTTACTAAGGTCCTATTACCCCCCCCCCCCCCGAACTTATTTTATATATAATTTT
>JAJOOO010009979.1:0-32173 GCA_029582685.1 Solanum piurae
AAGTCAAGGTAGAACATCAGAAACTAGGAGGTATGACTCAAGAGATTGACATTCCTACTTGGAAGTGGGAAGTGATCAACATGGACTTCATCACAGGTTTACCTCATACTCGCAGACATCATGACTCCATTTGGGTGATTGTTGATAGAATTACTAAGTCTTCTCACTTTTTGGCGGTCAAGACTACATATTCGACGGAGGATTACGCCAAGCTATACTTTAATGAGATTGTGTGGTTGCATGGGGTTCCTTTGTCTATCATCTCAAATAGAGGTCCTTATTTTACGTCTCATTTCTGGAAGTCATTTCAGAAAGGTCTTGGTACTCAGGTTAATCTTAGCACATCATTTCATCCCCAGATGGATGGTCAGGCAGAGTGTACGATTTAGACCTTAGAGGATATGTTGAGAACTTGTGTGATCAATTTCAAGGGTAGTTAGGATGATCACCTTCCTCTTTTTGAGTTTGCCTACAACAATAGTTACCATTCCAACATTCAGATGGCCCCTTATGAGGCATTGTATGGGCGTAGATGCAGATCTCCTATTGGTTGGTTTGAAGTAGGTGAAGCAGCCTTGATAGGGCCAGATTTAGTCCTTTATGCTATGGAGAAAGTGCAACTCATTAAAGATAAACTTCAGACAACCTAGAGTCGCCAAAAATCTTATGCAGATGTAGGGAGAAGGGAACTAGAGTTCTAAGTTGATGATTGGGTTTTCCTAAAAGTGTCACCTATGAAGGGGGTGATGAGATTTGCCAAGAAAGGGAAGCTCAACCCTAGATACGTAGGCCCTTACCGTATCTTGAAAAGGATTGGTAAAGTGGCTTATGAGCTAGAGTTGCCAGCAGATTTAGCAGCAGTGCATCCACTCTTTCACATTTTACTATTGAAGAAGTGTGTGGGTGATCCAGCATCCGTGGTGCCATTAGAGAGTGTGGCTGTAAAAGATAGCCTTTCTTATGAGGATGTACCAGTTGAGATTCTTGATCGTCAGGTTAGAAGATTGAGAAACAAGGAAGTCGCTTCAGTCAAGGTTTGGTGGAGGAATCAGTCCATAGAGGGAGCTACTTGGGAAGCAGAAGCAGCCATGAAAGCCAAGTATCCTCACCATTTTCCTTCCGAATTCATTCCAGCTTGAGGTAATAGTTCCTCTTTAGTTTTTCAGTCATTCATGTGTAAAATCAGTCTTAGTATCATGTTACTTTAGTCCGTACTTGCATTTTCAGCGTATTTGCATTTTTTTGGAACTCAGTTCAGTAAAAAATCAGCCTTCTGTGTTTAGTGGTAGGGTTGCAACTCATTCCCTCCATTTCAGCTAGTTTAGTCTTCATTCGAGGATGAATGATCCCAAGGGGGAGATATTGTAACACCTCGAAAACCAGACCCAGAATTTTTTTGCAGAAATATACCTGAAGCAGTGAACCATGACAGGGTTCACAGACCGTGATAGGGTCCATGGTTCGTAGACCTGGCCGTGGTCTTGAATTGGAAGTCACCAGGCCCAAACATCAGACCACGAGCACCTTCACAGTTCAGGTATTGATAACGGGCCGTGGTGGCGCTCGTAGAGTCGAGGCAGTGAACTTCCCTAGCCAGCCCCTTAGACCCCATGCCTAAGTGAGGACCACGCGGACCTTCACGGTCTGTGGTCCTTCACACGGCTCATGGGGGCGTCTGTGGAGCCTTACCAGTAATCCCCCTTGCCAGTCCCTCCAGATCACAACCCAAGTGAAGACCACATACACTTTCACGGTCCGTGGTTCTTCACATGGGCCGTGGTAGGGCTCGTGGACTTAGACCCTCAGCTAATGGTCAACAAGTCCAGACCACGACCGACTTCACGGTCCGTAGTCCCTTTCACGGTCCGTGACGGTGGCCGTGGTCAGCCCATCTGCAGTTTAAGTCAGGGTTATTTTGGTCTTTTACTTATTCGTTGGATACCTAAACTACGGTGTTTTAACCCTAAATTTCGTGGGTTTAGTTAGTTTAAGCCTAGAAACATAACTAGAACTTACCCAAGTCAGATCTTTAATCAAAACTTAGAAAATTAGAAGCAAAAGAAGAGAAAGAGGCGACCAACCCTAAGTTCAAGAATGCAACAAGTTTCCTCCAGTTCCATCCCTAAAATCGAAAGATTTCTCTGTGGAATTCATCACCAGGTATGTGGGATTTTACTAGTGGGTTCCTTTCACCCATTAGGTCCCTAGTTTTCAGTCAGTTTCTTGATTCCCTTACTATGACTAGACTTAGGGTTTCTTAAATGTTAGAATTATTGGGTGCTTAGCTTTTAGAATGATCCAAATCAGATTAGTATGTTAATATTCAGTTTATTGCATGAATTCCAGAACCCTAGCTATGTATTTCTTTAGTTCTTGAATTACACAGGCTAGGTGAGATATTTCAATTATTCAGTTATACATGCCTCATTTATTAATACATCAATATCAGTTGAATTGTTGCATACGCAGTTTGCATGTTCAGTTTGAGCTATCCAGTAACTTATAGAAATTCAGTCATAATGACTTAATTACTTAATCCATTGGGAGTAGCATAATACCGAGTTGGACTAGGGTTCAGCGTACCCAAATAGTCCCAAAACTACTATCCACGTAGGTTGTAAGTCCCCTCTGTGGGCATTATTTCAGTGATCACTCTAGCATGCCTCTATACCTACGTGGAGAAGTTCCTATCACCAGTCCTAGCCCTCTTTACTCCCTATTCTTTTCCTTGAGCTTTGACTCCTCAATTTGTTAGGCATGCACCATAAGACATGAGATATCCATATCATGGATAAGCGTTGACATTCGACATTCTTTCTCTACCATGTCAGAAAGACCTGTCACAAACTTACTCATCTTATCCCTAGAATCTGCCACCATAGTTAGAGCGTACTTGGATAGTTGGGTTAACTTTAAAGCATACTCCCTCACACTCAAACTTCCTTGACGAATGTTAATGAACTCTTGCACCTTTGCTTCCCTCATCTCAAGGGGAAAGAACATGTCAAGAAAAGCAGACTTAAACATTTCCCACTATACGAGGCCCGCTCCTACCGGCCTTTCTTCCTTCCATTGGTTATACCAGACTTGAACAACACCTTTCAATTGATAAGCAGCCAACTCCGCCTTCTCTACCGGAGTCACCCCCATAATAACAAGTACCTTATAGGCCTCATTGATAAATTCTTGAGGATCTTTCTCAAGTTTGGAGCCATAAAATTCTGGAGGGTTCATCCTTGCAAAGTCCCTCACTCTTGAAGCCGATGAATTCACATTCATGTTCACATGAGCAACTACCTCTCTATTGGCTTGTGCCGTCAAGGCTTGATCCAACATTTGGAAAGCCTACCTAACCTCCGCATTTGTTACATTCTCGGTCAATGGATCAACTGGAGCTTGAGGAGCTTGAGGAGGAGCTCATTGATTCACATTTTCTTCCTCATTCCTGCTTGTGAAAGCCCTTCGAGTAGTCATATCCTGTAGACCATGGGGTAATATTAGGATAAATACCATATAGAGTTAAACTCTATTGCATGACTAAAGAGTAATGAAAGAAGTGAAATTTCCTAAACATCTTGTCGCTTCTCATCCATAAATGTGGCGCGCTTCACACTCATGAACAAGACTCTACCAGACGTTTCTTATGAGACATAATCCTAGAATCATTCTAAACCTTGTGCTCTGATACCAAGTTTGTCACGACCCAGGGGTACCCCTTAGATGTAACACGATGTATAGAGTCTCGAAGGACTCCACACAAACCTTTTAGTCCTCATAACATAAGTAAATAGAATAATGAGAGAAAACACATTTCAAGTCTAAAAAGGTTTTTTCATAAACAAAAGTGGAAGTCTAGACACTGTGTCTCAAGATAGCCATCTATAACAATATTGAATGAAATAGGGCCTAGCCCATACAACATGTCCAAAAAGGGAAAGTACATGAAAGAAACTAAAACATAGAAGTCCGTCCTCGAACCATGAGGACTCACCAAGCTCGGGAACACAATTAAATCAAGCTCTATCCACGAGAATTACCACCTTGAGAATCGTACCCTACACTTGGGAAAAATGTAGGTAAGATAGGCATTAGTACAAAAATGCACTAAGTATGATAGCCATGCATAAAAACATTGAAAACATGCTAAGAGGGACATTTAATTTCAAAGCATGCACTTTACCAAGTTTAAACATCATCATGGAGATAGTTGGAAAACATAACTCAAAACATCATCTTGAATGAAAGCTAGCTTTATCTTGAAAACCTTTGAGCACTTACGGGATACTTCTTTAAGCATGCCTTAGTTCATGATTATTTGAACACTACAGGATGCTTCTTTAAGCAATCCTTAGTTCAATATTAAACTTCTTGTTATTGTGGGAAATAAGCCTTAACCGACATGATACCATGTGAGCTTATCATGGAATCTGGTGACTCCCTCACTGAAAAGGGTTGATCTACTTACCTAAGGTAGAACCGATAATCTTAGGTTAGGTGGATCCACTTGCTAAATAACCTATGAGGGCACATAGTTTATGGGATAAGGAGATTGTTACTAGAATCCCGGCCTTACTACGGGGGAGCTTCCATCTCAAGAGATTGCTTCTAGAAACCCAGCCTTACTATGGGATAAATTCCATCTCAAACAATAGCTACTCGGTGCTAAGCATTACATTCCCACGGGGTAGTTATTAAGCCTTGACTTGACTCCATTACTCATGAAAGGGCGCCCTTGGCCTACCGATTCATGATAAATCACTAGAATAGCTCATTAGTCACTCATGAAAGGGTGCCATTGGCCTACCGATTCAAGGTAGATCATTAGAATAACTCTTTAGATCATGCGTGAGAAAACCTTTTACCATCCATGATTACTTGCTTTTAGATTTAATTAGGTGAGAAAACCTTTCAACCTTATAACCTTCATTACTCATGCATAAGTGTGTATATGATGATGTCCTTTCAACAACACAACAACAACAACAACATGGATACTTTACACTCAAAGCATCATCATTACAATTGCATAGATTTCATAGCAAATGCATAATCTCATACTTTACCTTGTTGAGGTTCAAAACTTTCTTTCAATCATCGCATCTAGAATTCTAGCATTAGACATGAATATCATTATAATTTAAGTGATTCTATCACCTCATGCATTAATTCATAAAACTCCTCTTTCATCAACAAAGACCCACATCATAAGATCACAATTGAGAAATATGAGATTTTCAATACATTATAAAAACTATAGGAAATCATCAATTCATGCTTAATATAACATAATTCAACCATTAAAATCACGTTTGAAAGGAACCCATGACTTTTGAATCAAACCCTAACAATTGGGGATTTCTATCTTTTTGAAATTGGAGATCTTGAGAGGACTCCATGGATGAAAGCTATCCATGGATGAAAAATACCATACCTTAACAACAAAGCCCAATGAAATTGATGTACAAAAGCTTGCTCTTGAACCCTAGCTTGAATCTCCTTCTTCTTCTCCAAGTTTTTAGAGAGAGAATATTTTGGAGGGAATGAACTTTGGAAATTAGTTTGGGTTTTGGAAAATATGACTTAATTGGGTGAGTTTTAGAGTTAAAAAGGCTTATACAGTGACCCTAGGCTTAAGCAAAATGACCTCACTTAAGTTGGATTAAAATTGAAAAAGACCCATTTGCCCCTGAAATAACTGCCAGCCCTTGACCCACGATACACGACCGACAGACCGTGGATAGACCTACAGTCCATCCTAGTCAACCGTTATTCGTTGTCACAGAGTTTTGGGCCATCTACAGACCCCTGGACCACGGACCGTGGACCCACCTATGGTCCGTGGGTCCAGTCATGGATTGGCCTGGAGATTTTCTGAGGTGTCCAACCACGGACCCACCTACGATCCGTGGTTGGCCACCGTGGATGGCACCTGGAACTTGTTGACAAGCTGATATTTATCTCATTTCGAATTCGAGGTGTTACAATTTTAATGTTGTTTTGAAGTGGGTTCAATTATTTTTTCATGTTTTAATAGAGTAATTGTAGTTACAAATGCAATTCTGGATTAGTTCTCTATGCTTGATTGAGAAAGAGGTAATAAAGTAGAATGATTGATTGATAGTTGTATTGCTTGCATCTTTACAATCTAGCTTGAGAAAGTGGGTTTGATTGCTTCTTTACAAACCCAACTTGATAGAGTGGGTTAATTAATTAATTGGATTGTTTGACTGTGTTATGCTTGTTGAGGTTCAAGAGAACTCACTTGAAGTGCAATAGTTGATTGAGAAATTGCTATTGTATTCAAAACCTAGCCTACCCATTGAGATTCAATAACTTTAAGCAACTAGTAATCAACCATTACACAAAATTAGCATTCAACTGATCACACTCCTAAGGTCCAATTTCTACTTGTTTACTTCCCGTGTTAACTAATCTTTGTCTTAAATTGGTTATCAAATTCCCCATTTGATATTAATCATTAAAACTTTGTGATTTGTTTTAATGTTGTGAAACCTTTACTTCTACAAATGATTAGGTCACGTTTTTACTTCTTAATTAAATTCTTTACCGTATCACTCCTTGTGGGATCGACCTCAACTCTTAGTTGAGTTTATACTTGTTAGCGACCGCCTACACTTAGTATTGGATGAAATGTAGTTAAGCGTTATCAACTATGAGTTTCTTATTATGTCTTTTCGTTTTACTAATCCTCCTACAACATTCACGGATCTTATGAACAGAGTATTTAAGCCCTATCTCGACATGTTTGTGATTGTATTCATTGATGACATATTGATTTATTCAAGGAAGTATGAGGATCATGCTAGCCATCTCAAAATAGTTCTCCAAACTCTCAAAGATAGAGAGTTGTATGCTAAAGTTTCTAAGTGTGAGTTTTGGCTTGAGTCTGTGGCATTTTTAGACCACATATGATCTGGTAAAGGGATTCAAGTTGATACTCAGGAGATTGAAGCAATGCAGAATTGTCCCATACCCACATCTCCAACTGATAGAAGGAGTTTCTTGGGATTGGATGGTTACTATAAAAGGTTTATCAAGGGGTTTTCGTCTATTTCGTCCCCATTGACTAAGTTGACCCAGAAAATGACTAAGTTTCAATGGTCTGAAGCTTATGAGAAAAACTTCCAGGAATTGAAAACTCGGTTGACTAGTGCTCCAGTGTTTACCCTACCTGAGGGTACAAAAGACTTTGTTGTTTATTGCGATCCCTCCAGAGTTGGACTTGGTTGTGTATTGATGCAGAATTGTAAGGTCATTGCCTATGCCTCCGACATCCTAAGATTCACAAGAAAAATTACCCGACTCATGATCTCGAGTTGGAAGCGGTGGTGTTTACTTTGAAAATATGGCGTCACTATTCGAGGAAGAATGTTCCCAAGGGGGAGATATTGTAACACCTCCGACTTCCATTAGATTTTAGATTTGGGTCAACTTCAAAATACCATATATTTTATCAAATAAAGAGTGAGGTGGCCCATGAAGTATCAAATCGAAGGTCTTTGAGTTATCTTTCCAACACCACCAAGTTTGCTAAATTTTGAGCTCAGAGTAAAAAGTTATGGCTGCTTAAGGGAAACCTCTCTAATTAAGGCAGTTCATCCGTTTGGGAAAGGGGTAGTTTGGTGTTTTACTTATAGCACTAGGCCTAAAACGTTTTTGCACTCCTAATAAGGGTCTAGTATGATTTAGGCAACTTTTCCACATTTCTAAACACTTAGAGGTTTAGAGAAGAACAAGTGTTCTTTCGAGGTATGTAAGCTTCTCATAGTGTTGGGTTTGTTCCCTCTCACGCCAACCATGTAATTTATTTTATGAATTCATCCATGAGATTTTTTATATTGAGATTCTTGAGAAGTTCTTAAGTTTTAAACCCATTCTTTAACAATGGAGGTTTTTGAGTTCTTGAGGTGAGGGTATTGCGAATGTCTGTTGTTTATTGATGGATTTTTTGTGGGATTTCCTCAAAATTGTATTGGGCTTATGAATCAACGAGAGTTTGGAGGAAATCATTCTATTTTAGACGTGTCATGACCCAGGGGTACCCCTAGATGTAACACGGTGTACTCAACCCTAAAAGGGTCTCATACAAGCCCTTAGCATATCATGACATATGATAAATAGAATTGATGCGGAATTTAAAACTTTTTACAATCGAAGTCTTTCATAAAATCAAATGGAGGTCTAGACACTGTCTCAATAACCATCTAATACAATCGGAGTATCAATAAGGGTCATAGCCTTTACAACATAGTCTCAAAAGAGAATGTAGGGAAGAATCTAGAAATGAACAACTCTCATCCTCGAACCATGAGGACTCACCAAAAACATGGAGAGAATCAATCCAGGATTTAAACAATAGGAGAAGCACACCTCAACAACCGGGCCCTACACTTATAGAAAAATATAGAAAATATGGGTTAGTGCAAAAATACACTAAGTATGATAGCCATGCATAAAATCCTTAAAAACATGCTAAAACAGACATTTTAGTTGAAACCATGCACTTTATCAAATTTAAGAGTCATCATGCACATTAGTGTAAATATATAAGTCAAACCATCTCATAAGCAACCCTAAGCTATACTTGTGCAATGTATAGATAACATCCCATAATCTTATCTAATACTAAGTACCACTTTTAGGCCACCATAATCATGCATATCATACCTTGACCTCATGCATAGCCAATACTCATAGTCAAGGAAACATTCATGTTGATTAACTTGTAACAAGGAAAGCCACTCATAGCAACAATCCATATCATACATGCATACATTCACATTCATATATCTTCATAGCATAATAGAACCACACCATAACTCCTTTCAAAGCCTACTTGTGCAATGCATGAATGAAGTCCCATACCCCCACTCACATTAAGTAGAGATCCTTGAGAAGTCATAAGTATAGTTCATGTTCATGTTCTTATCATAATTCATATTCTTGTCATGTAGGGAAATAACCTTAACCGACATAGACCATGTGAGCTACATGGAATCCGGTGTACTGGCCCACACCGAAAAGAGGTGTCCTACTTGCCTAAGGTAGAACTCATGTTTCATAACTTAGGTGGATCCACTTGCTAAAGACCTATGTGCGCACATAGTTATGGGATAGGGAGATTGATTCTAGAAACTCGGACTAACTGAGGTAAAAGGTTTCCATATCATGAGATAACTATTTTGGGATCCCGGACTAACTGGCGTAAAAGGAACCCATTTGGAAAGTTGGACTAGCTGACGTAAAAGCTTTCATCTCATATTCATATCCACTCGGTGCTAAGAATAATTCCCATTAATTTCATGTTATGTCTTTACTTAGGTTCATGTTTATGGAAGAATGCCCTAGCACTCAAACCTACATGGTATCATGATAGCTCATAGATTCAATAGGTGAGAATAGCCTTTCAACCTTAGAATCATTAATATGTGAGTAAACCTTTCACATCATGTTCATAGTGTGTTCATGAAAATAGCCTTTCAATCAACACAACAAGATTATCATAGTCATAGACATTTCATGCATAGTGATGTGTAAGGGTATTGGGAGAATGATCTTTCAACAATACCACAATTACACCATAGTCATAGGATCTTCACTCTCTAAGTGAATCATAATCTCATGCACAATTCTAATAAACATGTACAATTCTAATAATTTACCCTTCAAGGACCAGGAATCACATTCAACCTAAACATCTGGAATTTCTACATTAGATATGGATAATATCATGATTCAATTAACTCAATCAATAAAGATATAATCTATTCACATGCTTCTATAATCAATCAACCCGCATCATGAGATCACACTTTAGTAATATAGGGAATTCATGGGTTCTTGAGGGGATTTCATCATAAATCAATAATAAATCATCAATTCAATCATAATCCATCATAAATCAACCATTGAAAACGTTTTTGAAAGAAACCCATGACTTGGAGTGAGACCCCAACTTTTTAGGGAAATTGTAAGCTTTGAAATCTAGTTTTGAATGGATTCTATGGGTAAAAGCTACCCATAGATGAAAAACTATCATACCTTGATAATGAATCTCCAAAGAATTGAGGAAGAAGCATTGATTTCTTCAAACCCTAGTTCCAATTCTACTCTTCTTCTCCTTTGAGTTTTAGAGAGAGAAATATTGTGAAGAAGATGAACTTTTGATTTGATTTGGGTGTTTGTGAAAAATGACTTAGTTTGGGTGTTTTTGACTTAAAAACAACTTATATAGTGACCCCAAACTTACCCAAAATGACCTCACTTTAATAGGACTTAAACGGAAAAAACTCATTTAACCCTCACTTAGTGAAAAAAAACAAAAAATTTAACCCTCACTTAAATGACCCTTCCCAGGTGCCACGAGGGGCTCCACAAGCCATGGTCATGACCACGAGCCGTGGTCGCACTCATGGACTTGGGGCAGTAGCTAGGCACGTGGTGCCTAAGCTTATATTCCCAAGGCATCTTCATGAGGGGCTCCACGAGCCGTGGTCCCACTCATGAACCTTGAGGCAATAGCTAGGCCATTTGGTTGCTACTCCCCAAGGGCCAAAGAAACTCCACGAAGCCTCCCACGAGCCATGGTCAAGACCACTGTCCGTTGTGATGGCCGTGAAGTTGGGGCAGTGTTTCCGAAGGTTGGGGTAGCCTTGGCCTTTGTCTTTGGCTTGGCCCCTTTGCCTTGGCACTTCCCCTTTGGTCTTGACTCTTGTAGCCCTCATTACAACCCTAGATGGTCTACTAATCTACGGGGACTCATTTTATGATTTTTAACCCTTACGTTTAGCTTTAGATTAGCCTACTAGTTTTTGAAGTGTTACAAGACGAGTTAGAACTTGAAATTGAGTAAGTAAATTCATCAGATTTCTGCGCCAAGACTAGTAACCAATAGTTTGGGTCTTGGCACGGCGTGCAACTCAGTGCACCCCAAACACTGTCCAATAGTTTTGGGGCTGGCGCCTCGCGCCATCTAGTGCACCAGGGTCGGCACGTCCTTTTCTTTTCCGTCCTTTATTATGTATGTGTTCTTTCAAATTGTATCTACGTTCTCTTCCTATTATGAACTTTTAAGTGTTCATTAATCCCTGAGAGATCCTACATGTCATAATCACATGTCTTAATTCACATTTTGGATTAATGTAAAGTTGAAGAGGTCCTTTTTGAGAATTCTTTAAATTAATTATAGTTTTGAAGTAAATCTTGAGTAAATGAGTATGAGATTGAGGAGAGTTGTCTTTCATGTTTCAAAATGAGTATAAGGGAACTAAGAATTCTAAAATGTAACACTTTTACATTTTCAAAGAGAGAAACATCAATTTGTAAATGAGTTATGAGTTTAGAGGAGTTTCAGAGCATTACCTCTTTTAATAGGATCTTTTGAGTAATTACCTCAAATTGAGAAAGAGTTATGTTTTAACCATTTGAGCATGAGTTATATATATTATTGTGAGTAGTATTGAGCACTGATATGGGATGACTTCAGACAACTCAAAATCCTCATAAATCATGTATGCCAACATGGGTAAAGAATCATACTTTTTAAATGATTCCTTATTGATTTTAAGCATGGTTTAGTAGATCCACTTAGTTGAGGTGTTCAATACCTTGGCAAGGTATCCTATAGTTCTGGCAGCGTGGGCGAGATGCTTTATCATCACGTAGCTCAAGTGATTGGTGTTGGTTATAAAATCTCCCAAATAAGAGTAAAGGGTATGCTATTGTATTTTTATACATCATTGAGTTTTATCTCCTGCTTTATAATGTTTTAAAGATTGCATCTATCATTGTTTCTTTGCATTGAGTTGATTTGAGGTGAGTATTCCTTCCAACCTTGTCAGCTCAATTAACTATTGCTTTCAGTTTTCCTCTTACATACTTGTACTTTCAATGTACTGACGTCATTCGACCTGCATCTTTTTATGATGTAGACACAGTTGTTCAGGATCATCAACAAATGCTCTATTGATACCATTTGCACATCCATCTTCTTTTGACGAGCCTCCTTGCTTTCTGGAGGGTTCTATGTTTATTTTTAGTATTTTGTTATGATGTCGTGAGTCTTATGAGGAGTCTTTCATTATTTCCTTGTTGATGTTTTGATACCTTGAGATGATTTCTTATGTTTAATTAAGTAGTTCAGACATTTACTGAGTTGAGTTATTGTTGAGACCCTTTTTAGTTAAATATTTCAAGTTGAGGTTCTTGTTTTGTTGAGTAAGTCTTCTGCTGAGTAGTTAGTCAGGACAAGGGTTCACTTGGGGACCAGTGATGGTTCTTGAGTACCGGCCATGTCTAGGATGTAGACTCGGGGCGTGAGAGTTTTGAATAGCTAAGTAAGAAGATCGGGTGGTGGATTTATTTAATTGTGGTTAGAATTTAAAAGTGGACTAGTACTATAACTGAAATAGTACATCAACAAACTAGGTATATAAGTGAAACATAAGATATAAAAATAGATGATGATATAAATAAAATGCAAAACACTATAATAATAAGGCTAATAGTAAGGCTTATGATTAAAGAACCTCCACTTTTGGTTAGTGAACCTCCACTTTATGATGAAAACCTAAACATGTGAAGTTTGTCTTCTTTGATGTTGAATAGCATCCTTCTTCGATGTAGATCTTGTGCATAAAAAGTGGATATGGTTTCGTGGATATCAGACATCTTCCAACCTAGAGCTCGTTTGTAGTGTTTCAAAACTATTAGGGCTTCTTAACCTACACATTAGATAAACCTACAACAAAAATATTGGTAAAGTTTCATCCTCCGCAACAATCCATAGTAGAGGTGAGAAAGATGTTTTTTCAACTCTATGTTTGGAGATTCCTCAATAGACAACTTGGGAGAGGGCCTAGAGGTCTCTTAAAAAGCCCAAAATTTCAACTTCTTATGAAAACACTCGCAAACATATAGAAAAAATAGCATCTCATGACTTGCTATGTCTCAAATGAAAAATTTCCTCATAAGATATCTTTCTATCAAATCTTTAGACAAAAGAAGTAGCAACACAAAATCCACATGTAATATTGTTATAGTCGACATGTCCTTATAGACTGCATTTATTTTTATCTCTTTATCAATATTAAAGACCTTTACGTTTTCATGCACTCTCATAGTCACATTCCTAAAAGCTACATCAACCAAAGCTTTTTGGTGTCCAAAAATGAACTTCCTAAAGTATATAGGGCTTTCAGATCCACCTCAAAGTGTAGAAGGACAAAATCAACCGGAAAGGTAAGAGACCAACCTTGCACTAAGAAATTTTCACTAATACCATCTAATCTTGTCAAGAATCTATGTACATGCTTTATAACAATAGTTGTTGTCACGACTCGATTCCTCGAGTCATGATGACACCTACTATAACCCACTAATAGACTAGACAACCCATAACCCAGAACGACAACTAATTTGTATAAGGGTAGAAATAAGTAGAAAGAGAAGTTATAAGCAACAAAATAAGACAAGAGCATTGTCACTAGCCGAGTCTACACCCCGGACTTGACCGGCACTCGAGAACCATTTCTGATCCCCAAGCAAACCATTGGCTTGGCTAACTATGACTTATGATCCTCTTGAAGATTCACATAAAGTTAAATAAATGAGCATTTAGACATTCAAAGGAAATTTTAAAACACTGTCTTAAAATACTTAACATAATCTAGAAGTTAAATAAACATCCTGAAAAAACAATGGAAAACATCTAATTCTATTCATCTATGAAGCCTCTATCTATTTCAATATAGATGTCAGGACAAAACCCACGACACCTCATATACTACTAAAAACTGAAATGAAATTGGAGTCTCCCAAAAGCAAGGAGGCCTCACCAAATACTCTCTACGATGTAAGATCATTTCAACAAAGCGCCTATTGATGATCCTGAACACCTGTATCTGCATCATAAAAAATGCAGGTTAAATGACATTATTACATTGAATGTACGCATATGTAATATGGTTGAGTGAACATATAACTGAATTGAATGACTGAAGGCTGCTCAACTGAATCAATACATGAGCATGACACGAAAACCATTTGAACTTTACAATAATATATGCAATCAAAGAAATACGAAAATAATATACTTTACTTGTGGGGATTTTCTCTAACTGACAACCATTACAATGAGCCTAGCAATGATACATCATTTCACCCATGTTGCAAAGACCATCCTATACTTTGTCGGGGTATAGGATGATATGATATTGCACCTATGGATCCATAATAGGCCTTCTCAAAGGCAGTAAAGAGTCGCATAATGAATCAATGCTATCCTATCCTACACTAAATACATAGTTTTTTTGGGACTTTTGAGTTCTAAAAGATTCTAACCCAATTTGGTGCTCGATACTACTCCTAAAATAACAAATATAAATTATGCTCAATTCACCCTTTACAAAGAAAGGGGCCATTACTTTACTAAAGTACTTTTCAAAAACATAACTCATTCTTACAGTTAAATGTATACTTATGGACTTGTCTTTCAAGCCCAGGATCAATATGCATAGCACCAAAAACTCTTATACACTTTAGTTTTGAATGCACACCAAGAAATGTGATTAGGATATGTAGGGAATTTCAAAGGTAAATGGATCTTATAGGATCTAATATATATAGGTGAAACATAGACACAACTTAAAGGAACATGCGCTGGATGAAACAATGAAGAATTAGCCCAGCGACCCCTCACGTACTGCTGGCGCAGGGCGCCAGGACCCAAAGTACTAGGGGTTGGATTTGGGCGAGTGTACCATCCCAGGCCCCAAAGTCTATGACTGGGTTCGTGCGCACTGCTGGCGCACCGCCCCAACAAATTTTTTGGTGAAATTAATGCTTCAAACTAGTTTAGAATTAGGAAATTTCTCATATACTCTTTGTGTTTTTCTAACCCAAAACTAATACGTGAGAAGTTCATTCAAATCCTTTGGAAAACGTAACTTTACCAACTCAACAGGGTTCATGTGATTCTAAGCATGAACAACACAATAGGATTAACAAAACAAAAGAATCTCAGTTGTTAAGAACCAAATTCAAATATCAAGAACTACAAATAGAAACTTTAGATGTAATGATTTATTGATTAAATTGAGATGTAGTGCATGAGGAAGAACAAGTCAAACACTGTGAGAAGTCTTACATACTTGGAAATAATGAAGGTTCTCAGCGAAAATTGTTGGAATCTTAAAGAACACTTGAAAACCTAGTTTTTTCTCCTCTTGGAACCTTGCTCTAATTCCCCCAAGTGTTAAAGAACATGAAAAAAACAATTAATTAACGGTTTTTAAACCTTAATTGGATGAAGAAAATCATGGTGAGGCTTAGAAGGAATGGGAAAAAACCAAACTACCCTTCTAAAAATGATTGAGGTGTCTTAAAAGAGAGGCCTTCACTAAAATGAGTAAAACATCTTACTCCGAGCTTGAAATTAAGCAAACTTGACGGCGTTGGAAAGAGAACTCAAAAGCCTTAAATTTGATAGGTCATGAGACACCTAAGTCTTATGTGATGAGATATATAGTCGTTAGAAGTCGACCCAAAACTAAAAACAGATAGGTGACTTGCACGAACCCTTTTTTAGTCCTTTTCAAAGTTCGAGGTGCTACAATATCTCCCCCTTGTGAACATTCCTCCTCGAATGAGATCACTAAGCACAATAGGGGGGAGTGTCTAAAAACAAAACTCAAGCACAAAACATGGAATTAGCATAAACTCAACATATCAACTTAAAGAGTACTTTACAAAGAGTTAGTACCTTGGTGTGGAATTGATCGGAAGGAAAAATGTGAGGGTATCTAGTCTTCATATACTCCTCGGCTTCCCATGTTTCATCTCTACAAACTAATTCCTTAATAAGATCTTGATTGATGCAACCTCTTTGATTCTCAACTTGCGAACCTGACGATCAAGAATATGAATGTGAATCTTCTTATAAGATAGGATTCCCTTGATACCAATGTTCTAGGTAGGTACAATAAGTGAAGGATTGGGAAAACACTTCTTTAGCATACGATGTAAAATACCGGATGGATTGCTGCTAACTGTGACTGTAGCTCCAAGTCATAAGCTACGTTGCCAATTCTCTTGGATATCCTGTAAGGACCAATGTATCGGGACTGAGTTTTCCCTTCTTACAAAATCTCGTAACACCCTTTATAGGTGAAACCTTCAAAAAGACCCAATCATTAATCTCAAATTCCAAGTCTCTCCTTCTAATATCTGTATAGAATTTTTGATTGTTTTATGCTATTTTTAGCCTTTCCTGAATAGTCTTTACTTTCTCCATGGCTTGATGAACCAAGTCTGTCCCTATCATAATAGATTTACCAACTTCAAACCAACCATTAGGAGATCTACATCTCCGCCCATATAGAGCCTCATAAAGAGCCATGTAGATACTGGAGTGATAACTATTGTCGTACGCAAACCCTATGAGAGGCAAGTGGTCATCCCAAATAGCTTTGAAATCCATGACACATTCCTTCAACATATCCTCTAAGGTATGAATCGTGCGCTCTTATTGGCCATCCGTCTATGGATGAAAAGAATTACTAAGGTTTACCTTCCAACCCAAACCTTTTTGAAAGGACTTCCAAAGCTGAGCGGTGAATTGTGCACCCCTATCTGAGATGATAGACATAAGGACTCCATGAAGTCGGACTATCTCTTGGATGTATAATCTGGCATTATCTTCTGTTGAATTGTGGTGTTTACCGGTAAGAAATGGGTTGATTTAGTCATTTGATCTACAATCACCCAAATTGAATCATGTTGCCTACGATATCACAACAAGCCAGTAATGAAGTATATATTAATCATCTCCCACTTCTATTATGGAAGAGCTATGTTCTGAGCCACACCATCTGGCCTTTGGTGTTTTATCTTGACTTGTTTGCAATTTGGGCACTTAGCAACGACATTTGTAATGCACCTCTTCATACTATTCCACTACTAGACTTCTCTCAAGTCATGGTACATCTTTGTGGAACCGGGATGGATTGAATATCTGGAACTTTGAGCTTCTTCCATGATCCTTTCTTGGAGCTCATCCACCTTTGGTACACACAATCTACCTTGATATCTCAACACACCATCTACCCCTTATTCAAAAGCCATTACCTTTTGCTTATGAACATTTTCCTTTAGGTCAAGTAAGAGAGGGTCTTTGTCTTGTTTCTCCTTCACTTCAGACACTAATGATGATTCAGCCCCATTCATCAGCACAACTCCATCTTCACTGGAATCTAACAAATGGACTCCTAAACGTGCAAGTCTGAACTTCCTTAGACAATTTTTTTTTCCTTCCTCAACATGAGCAGTACCCCTATGGACAACCTTCTTAAATCATCAACAACAACATTAGCCTTACCTTGGTGATAGAGGATACTCATGTTGTAATACTTGAGCAACTCTAACCACCTCCTTTGTCTAAGATTAAGCTCCTTATAACTAAAAACATACTAGAGAATCTTATGGTTCATGAAATGATCCACATGAACACTGTAGAGATAGTGACACCATATTTGGAGAGAAAAAACCACTGCTGCCAATGCGAGATCATAAGTCAAGTAGTTCCTCTCATGACTCTTAATTTGTCTGGAGGCATAAGCTATAAACTTACAATGCTGAATTAGCAAAAACCAAGTCCAACTCTGGATGCATCACAATAAACAACAAAACCCTCTGTACCCTCTGGTAAGGTCAATATTGGAGTAATGATTAACAAACTTTTCAATTTCTGAAAGATCTTCTCACAAGCTGCAGACCATTGAAACTTAGATGTTTTTGAGTCAACTTAGTCGACCGGGATGAAGTAGATGAAAGTCCCTCGATGAACCTCCTATAGTAACCAGCCAACCCCATGAAACTTCTTATCTCCATTGGAGATCTGGGCCTGTGCCAGTTCTGCACTACTTCAATCTTCTGAGTGTCAACTCAAATCCCTTCACCAGATACTATGTGTCCTAAGAACATTAGAAAATCAAGGCAAAACTAACACTTAGAAAATTTGCCATATAATTCTCGATCCTTGAGAGTTTAGAGGACTATTCTGAGATGATTAGCATCGTCCTCCTCATTCTTTGAATATATCAATATGCAATCGATAAATATATTGACAAATATGTCGAGATATGGCTTAAACATTCTCTTCATAAGATCCATGAACGCTGCAGGAGCATAAGTTAAGCCAAATTACATTATAAGGAATTAATAATGACCATAACGGTCCTGAATGCTGTCTTCAGGATATCACTTTCTCTCACTTTCAACTAATGATTTCTAGATCTGAGATGTATATAAGGGAAACAAGTGGCATCCTGAAGTTTGTCAAAAAGATCATCAATTATCAAAAGGGGATACTTATTCTTTATGGTGACCTTGTTTAACTGGCTTTAATTGATACACATCCTAAGGAAACCATCTTTATTTCTCATGAATAAGACCAGAGTGCTCCAAGGTGAGATACTTCGTTGGATGAAACCCTTATCAAGAAGATCTCTCAACTGCTCTTTTAACTCATTTAACTCAAGTGGAGCCATTCTATATGGCAGAATATGTATAGGTTGAGTATCGGGAAGAATATCTATTCCATAGTCTATTTCTCTCTCTGGAGGGACTTCGGGAAAATCATCTGGAAAGACCTTTGGAAACTCACTCACAACTAGAACTAACTGAATAGGCGGTGTCTGAACACTAGAGTCATTAACTTGGACTAAATCATAGATGCACCCCTTAAAAAATAACTTTCTAGCCTTAAGGTATGAAATGAAACAACCTTTTGGATCTGCAGAACTACTCCTCCACTCTAAAACAAGCTGATTAGGAAATTGAAACTTGACTACTCGAGTTCTACAATCAACTGAAGCATAACAAGCATGAAGCTAGTCCATACGTAGAATAACAGCAAAGTCCGCCATAATAGCTCCATTAAGTTAGCCATGGTTTCCCTGTGATTGACAAAGATGTTACAATCACAATAGACTCATTCTGCTAGAATTGAATCACTAATAGGTATTAAAAACACTGAAGGGCTCAAGATGTTGCTCGGGGGAAATGCCGAACTTCATGACTACATAAGGAGTCACAAAAGACAAACTCGCACCTGGATCAAGTAATGCATAAACATTAAAAGTAAAGACTTTAAGCATACCAATGACAACATCTGGGGAGTTCTGCTAATCCTAGCGACTAGCTATAGCATAGAGACGGTTCGTACCCCTGCCTATTCCTGGATCAACTCCTTTCTGGTTATTTCTATTTGCTGGAGCTACTAAAGAAGATTAGGCTTTATTGCCCCCATTACAATGCTTGTTCTTAGGGCATTCCCTAGAAAAGTGACTTGTCCTTCTGCACTTGAAGCAACCATCGGTACCAACACAATGTTCTTCGGGATAAAGCTCACATTTACCAGAAAGTGGGTTGCGAGTGAACCCTTGTGCCAAACTGCCATGCGATTGAGAACCTTGAGCTCTGAAACTCTAGGAGTTCTAGTTTTGTAATAATTCTTACTCTTTGGTTCAAGCACACTAGTTGACAATGGAGAAGGCCTTGATGACCTTTGCAGAAAGGATGATTGATTTATATTTCCTGTCTTCTACTGGACGGCTCATGATTTTTGTCTTAGCCCTCTTACTATGAAACTCTTCCCTGTATTTCAATTTCTCTTCCTCAACCTACTGTACATGAATCATGAGCTTGACTATGTCCATATCTCTTATTAACATAGCTGCCTTACCTTCCTTGCTCGATAAGACGGATAATATCCAGGCACAAACAAGCATTCTATTCCTCATATCAACCACCATCTCCGGAGAATAGCGGGATAGTTGGGTGAACTTGATGTTGTACTCTTGCACACTCATAGACTCCTGCTTCATATTAAGAAACTATCTTGCCTTTTCTTCCCTTTGCTCTCGGGGAAAGAAGCACCCAAAAAACATCTTTAAACACATCGCGACTTAACTATGGTCCCCCTTCTGCCTTGTTCTTCATCCAAAGATCCTACAATATCCCATCAATGCCTTTGAGCTGGTACATAGAAAACTCTACACGATCAACATCAACTACATGCATGAGCTCAAACACTTTCTGAAGTTCATCCACGAAGTTTTCTAGGTCCTCATTCAACTTCAACCTAGTGAACTCCAGGGGATTCATTCTTAGAAACTCTTGGAATATGGATGTACCATTCACATCATAATGGCCGGCTCCTTGGAGATGGACCTATGCTTTCACCACCTGAGTCAACATATGAATGACATTCGTGAACTCAACATTAGTGACATCTCTCTTAGGGGGTTCCATTTCTTCTGCATTTGGAGCTTCTGGTCATTGAAGATTAACATTCTTCCTAGTAGGACGCTCTCGAAAAGCTCTTCGTGGACGCATGATTTCAAAAGACACTTGTAAGCATGAGTTAGAGGAAATATTTAGATAGTTTCACCCACATTGCAAGGGCCATCCTATACTAGGGTATAGGATGATATGCTATTGTAACTATGGATCCATATAATAGGCCTTCTTAGAGGTAGTGAGGAGTCACATGAAGAATCAGTGCTCCCCTATCCTACGATGGTTAATAAGTTTTATGGGACTTTTGAGTTATAAAATACTCTAACCCAATTCGGTGCTCGATACTACTCTCAAAATAATAAATATCAATTATGCTCCATTCACTCTTTACAAAGAAAGGGGCCATTACTTTGTTGAAGTACTTTTCAAAAACATAACTCATAATTGCATTTAAACGTATGCTTATGGACTTATCCTTTAAGCCCAAGATCGATATGCATAGCCTTGAAAACTCTTATATTCTTTTTGAAAATATAGCCCTTAAACTTTTCATGTAAAATCAATTTAGTTTTGAGTGCACACCAAGACACGTGATTAGTATATGTAAGGAATTTCAAAGGTAAATAAAGCTTATAGGAGCTAATATAGAAAAGGGAAATGTAGACACAACTTTAAGGAACACGCGTTGGATGAAACAAGGAAGAATTGGCTCTGTGACCCCTAATGTACTGCAGGCACCGGGCCCCAAAGAACAGGGGTTGGTTTGGGCGCACTACTGGTGCGTCGCCGGGCCTTAAAGAATTGGTGCTGGTTTGGGCGCACTACTGGCACGCCACCTTATGACCAAAAGTACTGGGATTGGGTTCAGGCGCACTATTGGTGGGCCACCTTAGCCCTTCCCTAGCGACCCCCAGAATGTTTTTTTTATAATTAAAGCTTCAAACTAGTTTAAAATTGGGAAGTTTCTCCTAAACTCCGCTTGTTTCTCAAACCCACAATTAATACATGAAAACTTCATACAATTCCTTTGGGAAACATAACTTTACCAACTTAATAGGGTTCATGTAATTCTAAGATGAACAACACTAGAGGATTCACAAAACAAAAGAATCAAAACCCCTATTTGTTAAAGAAGCGAATTCAAATATCAAGAAGTACGAATGGATCCCTTAGATGTAACGATTTCTTGACTAAATTGAGATTTAGGGCGTGAAGACGAACAAGTATAAGACTTTGAGAAGCCTTATGTACCTGGAAAGAACGAAGGTTCTTGGCAAAAAATATTGGCATCTTGAAGAACGCTTGAAAACCTAGCTTTTCCCCCCTTGGATCCTTGCTCTAATTCCCCAAAGTATTAAAAAACGTGAAAAATTGAACTAACATTGTTTCAGCAGATAATATTAGAAGGGATGGGAAAAGACCAAACTACCCTTCTAAAAATGATTGAGGTGCCTTTAAAGAGAGGCATTCACTAAAACGAGAATAACTTTTTACTTCGAGCTCGTAATTAAGTAAGCAAGGCAGCATTGGAAATAAGATTCAAGGACCAAATGCTCCAAAGGAAAACAGATTCTATGCACTTTAGACGTGTGGTGAACAAGAGGGTTCTCCCGATGTGGTTATCAGTATGTTGAATGTTTTCCAACTTGATGTTTATGCTTTACTTGACCCCGGTGCTACCTTGTCTTTTGTGATGCCGTATGTGGCTACGAGGTTTGATATTTTCCCGGATGTGTTGTTAGATCCTTTTTCTATCTCTACTCCCATCGGTGAGTCTATTGTGGCTAAGAGGGTCTTTAGAAAGTGTCCCGTCTTCTTGTCCCATAGAGTCTCTCATGTTGACCTTGTAGAGCTTGATATACTAGACTTTGATGTTATCCTTGGTATGGATTGGTTGCGTGCATGCTATGCTTTTATTGATTGTAGAACCCATGTAGTCAAGTTTCAGTTTCCAAATGAACCCATTCTAGAGTGGAAAGGGGGAAACTCTATGCTTAAGGGTCAGTTTGTCTCTTATCTTAAAGTTAGAAAGATAATTTCTAAGGGTTGGATATACCATTTAGTTAGGGTGAGGGATATATATTCTAATAGCCCTACTCTTGAGCCGATCCCCATTGTTAATGAGTTTGCGAAAGTGTTCTTAGATGATCTACTCGGTATTCTTCCTGAGAGGGAAATAGACTTCGGTATTAAACTTCTCCCACATACGTAACCTGTAACACCTCGGTACTAGAAAGAGCTAATTTTAGAAAGAACTAAATTGGAAAGAGCCAAATTGAGAATTTTGCAAGTTATGCATAAGTTGAGAGTTTTAGGTCAACTTCAAATGGCCATAACATTTAGTACAAGATGAGCTAGGTGGCCCATAAGATATAAAATGAAAGATATTTGAATCCTCTTTCCAATGCCACCGAGTTTTCTAAATTTCAAGTTTGGATGAGGGAGATAAGCCCGTGTGAAGTTAGCCTATCCACTTCAAGAAAATTTACCCAAATTAAGAAGGGGTTTTTTGGTCTTTTCCTTACCCCATTAGCTTTAAACGTTCCTAGTAATTTATTAGGGGTCAAATCTGATTAAAATCAGTTTACACCTAAGTCTAAAGCGTTCAAGAAAGCTAGGGCAAAATTCACAAGGAGAAAAGAAGATTTCAAGAAGTTCTTCAAGATTTCGGAGAAATCGCCAAGAACTTGGTTCTTTCGAGGTAATTGAAGTTTCTCATAGAGTTGGATATGTTCATTCTAATGCAAAACATGTATTACTTTCGTTAAATCATCCATGAAATTGTTATGTATAGGTTCTTGAGGAATTCTTAGGGTTTTACTTCATTCTTTATCAATGGAGTCAGGTTGGATTGTTAAAGTGAGGTTTTTGTGAATGAGTGTTGTTCTTGGTGTAAATTGAGTGAGTTTTCGATGAATTTTGTTCGGTTTATGAATCAAAATGAGTTTGGGAATGAATCATTCGATTCCAAAGGGGTTATAGGCCATGAATTGAATAAGAAAAACTTGTCAAAATTCTGGGTTTGAGGTGGGGCATCGCGCCCCCAAGGCGCCAAGGGACCTGGCGCGATGCGCCAGTAGAGCCCCCAATAAGACCCCCAATAAATGGAGGCCTGCCGCGACATGCCTGCAGTGCACCCAATCAAACCCCTAGTAAATGGGGGCCTGGCGCCACGCGCAAACAGTGCGCCCAATCAAATCCCAGTAAATGGGGGCCTGGCGCGACGCGCCAGTAGTTCTCCCAATAAGACCCCCGGTAAATGGTTCCTTCTCTGTTCTCATTCCGTATTTGTTCCTTTGAGATGAGTTGTCATTCTCTTTTTATTATCAACTATCCAAACCTCCATTAATCATTGAAAGAACTTATGCATATTGTAATCCTCATTCTTAAACTCGTATTTTCAAGTCATGGTAAAGTTAAGAGGGAAGTTCAAATGTTTTATTTTATAAACACCTATGAGTTTTCAGATGCTATTTGCATAACTAAATGTATTCTTATGTATCTATGTTGGTTATTGAACTTGAAAGATAAGTTCACAAGTACATGTTTTCAAGAATGTAAAAACGTCTAATGTTTGAAAAGTCTTTCAATCAAGTAAGAAGTCCATTCCTTGTAATGGGTGAATTAAGCATAATGTTATATCTATTATTTTGGGAGTAGTATCAAGCACCGAGTTGGGTTAGATTCTCTTATGATTCAGAAGTCCCACAGAACTACGTAGCCTTCGTAGGATAGGATAACATTGAATCTTCATGCAACTCCTCATTGCCTCTGAGAATGCCAATTAGATTGATCCATACTCATGATATCATACTATACCCCGACAAAGTATAGGGTGGCCCTGGCAACGTTAGGCGAATGTTGTATCAATACTAGGATCATGATAATGGCTTTCGGTTAGAGAAACTCCCCACAAGTAAAGTATATTATTTTCATGTTGCTTTCATTGCATATTATATTGTAAAGCTTAAATGGGTTTTCACTTCACATTCATGTATTAACCCAGTTATGTTGTTTCAGTCCTTCAATGAAAGATTGTTGTTTACTCTAACCTTTTCACGTACCAGTACATTCAATGGGCCAACGTCATTCGACCCGCATCATTTCATGATGTGGATATATGTATTCATGATCATCAACATACGAATTTTTGAGATCATTAT
This sequence comes from Solanum piurae, assembly GCA_029582685.1. Classification (NCBI taxonomy): domain Eukaryota; kingdom Viridiplantae; phylum Streptophyta; class Magnoliopsida; order Solanales; family Solanaceae; genus Solanum; species Solanum piurae. The sequence goes on from JAJOOO010009979.1 coordinate 24,483, forward strand.
CCACTCATAGAAGACATTTGGTAAGGCCTCCTTGCTTTCAGAGGACTCCATTTCATTTTAGTTAGTAGCTTTAGGAGGTGTCATGGATCTTGTCTCGACATCCATCTCACATTGTTAGAGGCTTCATAGACAGATTGAGTAGATGTTTCCATTGTTTTCTCAGTATGTTCTGTTTAACTCATGGTTTATGTTAAGTATTTATCAAAGACAATATTTTAAGACTTTCTTAAATGTTCATTTGTTCACCTATTTAAGCTTCCGCATATTGTTTAATGTCATGTAAGTCATGTAGCCAGGCCAAGGGTTCGCTTGGGGATCAGAAATGGTTCTCGAGTTCCAGTCACGTCTAGGGTGTAGTCTCGGGGCGTGATAAACTTGGTATAAGAGCACAGAGTTCAAGAGTCCTAGGGTGTCTATGAAGCTGTGTCTGTAGAGTCTTAGTTAACGGTGTGAAGCGCACCACATCTATAATTAGGAGGCTACAACATTTAGGAAAACACTTCACTTTCTTCTACTCCTGTTCGTGTGATAGAGTTTAACTCTATGAAAGTTTCTTCTAACTCGTGCTTACGCGTATCTTTTAGATCATTCCTCCACAAAGAGCTGCTCGAGGACGTCCTGCTAGAAGGAATATTAACCCTCAAGATCAAGGGGTTCCCAATGCACTAGAAGTGAAACCATCCAGGGAGATGTCAGAAATGCTGAATTTAGGAATGCAATTCAAATGTTGACTCAAGTGGTGAGAACATAGGTTGGTTGCCAAGGATCTGGACATCAAGATGGGAATGAGGCATCCAGGGTACGAGAATTTCTGAGAATGAGTCCCCCAAATTTCACTGGGTCAAAGCTCAATGAGGATCCAAAAAGCTTTATAGATGAACTGCGGAGGGTGTTTGAGGTCGTCCATGTTGTTGATGCTGAACGTGTGGAGTTTGTTTCTTACAAGCTCAAAGGTATGTCTAGGATATGGTTTGCTTAGTGAAAGAAGAACAGGGTCAAAGGGGAACCATAATTGACTTGGGTTTTGTTTGAAGATGCCTTCTTAGGGTACTTCTTTCCGTGCGAGCTGAGGAAAGCAAGGTAAGAGAATTTTTGAATCTGAAACATGAATCCATGAGTGTGCAAGAGTACAACCTTAAGTTCACTAAACTATCTCTCTATGCTCTGGATATGGTGGCTGATGTGAGGAGCAAAATGAGCTTGTTCGTGTCTGTTCTGTCCCGCTTATCGAGCAAGGAAGGTAAGGCAACTATGCTGATAGGAGACATGGACATAGCCATGCTTATGATTCATGTGCAACAGGTTGAGGAAGACAAGTTGAAGGACATGGAAGAGTTCCATAGAAAGATGGCTAAGACGCTGGTCATGAGTCTAACCAGTAGAATATTGGGAATATGAACCGATCGCCTTTTCAACAGAGGTCATTTGGACCTGTTCCATCATCGGCTAGTGCGCCTGCACCAAGGAAGAGGAATGATTTCAGGAATCAGAACTCCTAGAATTTTAGAGTTCAAGGCTCTCAGTCGCAGGGTAGTGTAGCACAAAGGTTCCCTCGCAACCCACTTTGTGGTAAGTTTGGTAAGCTCCATCCGAGAGAATGTCATGTTGGTATAGTTATTTGCTACATGTGTGGAAGGACGTGTTACTTTTCCAAGGAGTGCCCCAAGAATAGGCAGGGAAATGAGGGCAATAGAGCCCAATCTTCTTCAGCAGCCCCAACGAAAAGAAATACTCAGAGAGGAGCTGCTTCAGGAATAGGTGGGGGTGCAAACCGTCTGTATGCTATAGCTAGTCGCTAGGATTAGGAGAATTCAGCAGATGTTGTCATAGGTATGCTTAAAGTCTTTACTTATGATATTTATGCCTTGCCTCATCCTGGTGCGAGTTTGTTATTTGTAACTCCGTATGTAGCCATGAAGTTCGGCATTTCCCCTGAACAACTTCTTGAATCTTTCAGTTTTTCCACACCGGTTGGTGATTCTATTCTAGCAGAAAGAGTCTATCGTGATTGTACCATCTTTGTCAATCATAAGGACACCATGGCTAATTTAGTTGAGCTAGATTTAGTGTATTTTGATGTTATTTTAGGTATGGACTGGCTTCATGCTTGTTATGACAAGTTAATTGTAGAACTCGAGTAGTCAAGTTCCAGTTTTCTAATGAACCAATTATAGAGTGGAGGAGTAGTTCAGCAGAGCACAAGGGTTGATTCATTTCATACCTTAAGGCAATAAATTTAGTTTCCAAGGGATGTATCTATCACCTAGTCCGAGTTAATGACTCTAGTGTTGAGACACCATCTATTCAGTCGGTTCCAGTTGTGAGTGAGTTTCTAGAGGTATTTACAAATGATTTTCCCGCAGTCCCTCCTAAGAGAGAAATCAACTTCAGTAAAGATATTCTTCCTGATACTCAACCTATCTCTATTCCGCCATATAGAATGGCTCCAACTGAGTTAAAAGAGCTAAAAAAACAATTGAAAGATCTTCTTGATAAAGGTTTTATTCGACCTAGTGTCCCACCTTGGGGTGCTCCGGTCTTATTAGTGAGGAAGAAAGATGGTTCTCTCAGGATGTGTATTGATTACCGCCAATTGAACAAGGTTACTATAAAGAATAAGTATCCCCTTCTGAGAATTGATGATCTACTTGCTCAACTTCAGGGTGCCACTTGTTTTTCTAAGATAGACCTTAGATCTGGCTACCATCAGTTGAGAGTAAGGGAAAGTGACATCCCGAAGACAATATTCAGGACCCGCTATGGTCATTATGAGTTTCTAGTTATGTCTTTTTGCTTGACTAATGCTCTTGCAATCTTCACGGACCTTATGAATAAATTGTTTAAGCCATATCTTGATATTTTTGTTATTTTGTTTATAGATGACATTCTGATTTATTCGAGGAATGAGGAAGATCATACTAGTCATCTCAGAATAGTTCTCCAAACACTCAAAGATAGAGAGTTGTATGCAAAATTTTCCAAGTGTGAGTTTTGGGTTGAGTTCGTGGCATTCTTAGGCCACATTATTTCTGGTGATGGGATGGGAGTTGACACTCAAAAGATTGAAGTAGTGCAGAACTGGCCTAGACCCACATCTCCAACTAATATTAGGAATTTATTGGCATTGGCTGGTTATTTTAAACGGTTTGTTGAGGGTTTTTCATCTATTTTGTCCCCGTTGAAAAAGTTGACTCAGAAGACAATGAAGTTTCAATGGTATGAAGCTTGTGAGAAAAGGTTTCAGGAATTGAAAATGTGGTTGACTACTTCCCTAGTGTTGACCTTACCGGAGGGTACACGAGGCTTTGTTGTGTATTGTGATGCGTCCAGAGTTGGACTGAGTTGTGTATTGATGCAGAATGACAAAGTTATAGCTTATGCCTCCAAACAGTTTAAGATTCACGAGAAGAACTACCAAACCCATGATCTAGAGTTGGCTGCTGTAGTATTCGCCTTAAAAATATGGCGTCACTATCTTTATGGTGTTCATGTAGATGTGTTCACCGATTACAAGAGTCTCCAGTATGTATTCAGTCAGAAAGAGCTTAGTCTCAGACATAAGAGGTGGTTGGAGTTACTCAAGGACTATGACATGAGTGTTCTCTATCACCTTGGTAAGGCTAATGTTGTTGCTGATGCTTTGAGCAGGTTGTCTACGGGTAGTATTGCTCATGTTGAGGAGGACAAAAAATAATTTGCCAAAGATGTGTAGAGACTTGCACGATTTGTAGTCCGATTAATGGATTCCAATGAAGGCGGAGTGGTGGTGATGAAATGGGCAGAATCATCATTAGTGTCCGAAGTGAAAGAGAAACAAGACCAAGACCCTGTTTTGCTTGAATTGAAAGCAAATGTTCATAAGCAGAAAATGATGGCTTTTGAACAAGGGGGAGATGGTGTGTTGAGGTATTAAGGTAGATTGTGTGTGCCAAGGGCTGATGACCTCCAAGAGAGGGTCATGGAGGAAGCTCATAGCTCTAGATACTCTATCTATCCTGGTTCCACAAAGATGTATCGTGACTTGAGAGAAGTCTATTGGTGGAGTAGTATGAAGAAGTGTATTGCAGAGTTCGTTGCTAAGTGCCCGAATTGTCTGCAAGTCAAGGTAGAGCACCAAAAGCCCTGTGCTATGGCTCAGAATATAGATCTTCCGGAATGGAAGTGGGAGATGATCAATATGGATTTCAATACTGGCTTGCCGCGATCCCGCAGGCAGCATGATTTGATTTGGGTGATTGTAGATCGAATGACTAAATCAACTCATTTCCTGCTGATAAAAAGTACTTTTTTATTAGAAGATTATGCCAGATTATATATTCAAGAGATAGTCAGACTTCATAGAGTTCCGGTGTCCATTATTTCAGATAGAGGTGTGCAATTCACCGTGTAATTTTGGAAGTCTTTTTGAAAAGGTTTGGGTTCGAAGGTAAACTTGAGTACGGCTTTCCACCCCCAGACTGATGGTCAAGTAGAGCGTACGATTCAGACTTTAGAGGATATGTTGAGGTCTTGTGTGATCAATTTCAAAGGTAATTTGGATGGTCACTTACCTCTCATTGAGTTTGCTTACTACAACAGTTATCACTCTAGTATCCAGATGGCTCCTTATGAGGCTCTTTATGGGAGAAGATGTAGATATCATATTGGATGGTTTGAGGTTGGTTAATCTAAGTTGATAGTCCAGACTTAGTTCATCAAGCTATGTAGAAAGTGAAGATCATTCAAGAAAAGTTTAAAACAACACAAAGTCGGCAGAAATCCTATACCGATGTTTGGAGAAGAAACTTGGAGTTTGAGGTGGAAGATTGGATTTATTTGAAGGTTTCACCAATGAAGGGTGTTATGAGGTTTGGAAAGAAGGGGAAGCTCAATCCCCGGTATATTGGTCCTTACAGGGTATCCAATATGATTGGCAACGTAGCCTATGAGTTGGAGCTACCTCCAGAGTTAGCAGCAGTCCATCTGGTATTCCACATTTCAATGTTGAAGAAGTGTATGGACGATCCTTCACTCATATACCTACTGAAAATATTGGTATTAAGGAAAACCTATTTTATGAGGAGATTCCCGTTGAGATACTTGATCGTCAGGTTCGCAAGTTGAGAACCAAGGAGGTTGCATCAATCAAGGCTTTATGGAGGAACCAGTTTGTTGAGGAAGATACTTGGGAGGTTGAGGAGGATATGAAGAGAAGATACCCACATCTCTTTACTTCCGGAGAAATTCCAGACCAAGATAATGACTTTTTGTAAAACACTCTTTAAATTGATATGCTATGTTGTGTTAATTGCATGTTGGGTGTTTGAGATGGGTGTTAGATGTTACCACCCTTAGTATACTTAGAGTGATCTAATTTGAGGATGAATGTTCCCAAGGGGGAGATATTGTAACACCTCGGTATTAGAAAGAGCTAATTTCAGAAAGAACTAAATTGGAAAGAGCCAAATTGAGAATTTTGCAAGTTATGCGTAAGTTGTGAGTTTTGGGTCAACTTCAAACGTCTATAACATTAAGTACAGGATGATCTAGGTGGCCCATAAGATATAAAATGAAATATATTTGAATCCTTTTTCCAACATCACCGAGTTTGCTAAATTTTGAGTTTGGACGAGGGATATATGCCCGTGTGATGTCAGCCTATCAAGTTAAGGAAATTTACCCAAATTAATGAGGGGTATTTTGGTCTTTTCCTTACCCCATCATCTTTAAACATTTCTAGTAATATATTAGGGGTCAAATCTGATTAAAATCAGTTTACGCCTAAGTGTAAAGCGTTTAAGAAATCTAGGGCAAAATTCAACAGGAGAAAAGAGGAGTTTCAAGAAGTTCTTCAAGATTTAAGAGAAATGGCCAAGAACTTGGTTCTTTTGAGGTACGTGAGGTGTCTCATAGTGATGGATATGTTCATTCTCATGCCAAACATGTATTTCTTTCATTAAATCATCCATTAAATCGTTATGTATAGGTTCTTGAGGAATTCTTAGGATTTTACTTCATTCTTTATCAATGGAGTCAGGTTGGATTGTTAAAGTGATGTTTTTACGAATGAGTGTTGTTCTCGGTGTAAATTGACTGATTTTTCGATGAATTTTGTTGGGTTTATGAATCTAAGTGAGTTTTGGAATGAATCATTAAATTCCAAGGGGGTTAGGCCATGAAAACAAGAAAAACTCATCAAATTTCTGGGTTTGAGGTGGGGCATCATGCCCCAAAGGCGCCAGGGGGCCTAGCACGATGTGCCAATAGTGAACCCAATCAGGGCCCCAGTAAATGGGGGCCTAGCGATATGGGCCAGTAGTGCGCCAAATTAGACCCCTAGTAAATGGGGGCATGATGTCACATTACAACAGTGCGCCCAATCAGACCCCCAGTAATTGGGGAGTGGCGCGATGCACCAGTAGTGCTCCAAATCGGACCCCCAATAAATGGTTCCTTCTCTATTCTCATTCCGTATTTGTTCCTTTGAGCTGAGTTGTCATTCTCTTCTTATTATCAACTGTCTAAACCTCTGTTAGTAAATGAAAGATCTTATGCATATTCTAATCATCATTCTTAAACTCACATTTTCAAGTCAAGGTAAAGTTAAAAGGGAAGTTCAAATGTTTTATTTCATAAACACTTAAGAGTTTTCAAATGATATTTATATAACTAAATGTATTCTTATGTATCTATGCTGATTATTGAACTTTAAAGATAAGTTCACAAGTACATGTTTTCAAGAATGTAAACATGTCGAATGTTTGAAAAGTATTTCAATCAAGTACAAAGTCCATTCCTTGTAATGGGTGAATTAAGTATAATTTTATATCTATTAATTTGGGAGTATTATTAAGCACCAAGTTGGGTTAGAGTCTCTTATGATTCGGAAGTCCCACAAAACTATGTAGCCAGCGTAGGATAAGATAGCATTAACTCTTCATGCGACTCCTCACTGCCTTTGAGAAGGCCAATTAGATGGATTCACAGTCACGATATCATCCTATACCCCAGCAAAGTATAGGGTGGCCCTGACAATATGAGGCGTAACATTGTATCATTATAAGAATCATGGTAATGGCTGTCGGTTAGAGAAAATCCCAACAAGTAGAGTATATTATTTTCATGTTGCTTTCATTGCAAATTATAATGTAAAGCTTAAATGAATTTTTACTTCACATTCATGTATTAATCCAATTATGTTGTTTCAGTCCTTCAAAGCAAGATTATTATTTACTCTAACCCTATCACGTACCTGTACATTCAATGTGCTGACGTCATTCGACTTGCATCATTTCATGATGCAGATACAAGTATTCAGGATCATTAACAAGAGAATCGTTGAGATCATTATCCACTCACAAGCAATATTTGGTGAGGCCTCTTTGCTTTCAAAGGACTCCATTTCATTTTAGTTAGTAGCTTTAGGCGGTGTCGTGGGTCTTGTCCCGACATCCATCTCACATTGTTAGAGGCTTCATAGATAGATTGAGTAGATGTTTTCCATTGTTTTCGCAGGATGTTTTGTTTAACTCATGGTTCATGTTAAGTATTTTGCAAAGACATTATTTTAAGACTTTCTTAAATGTTCATTTGTTCACCTATTTAAGCTTCCGCATATTGTTTAATGTCATGTAAGTCATGTAGCCAGGCAAAGGGTTCACTTGGGGATAAAAAATGGTTCTCGAGTGCCAGTCACGTCCAAGGTGTAGTCT
>JAJOOO010009980.1:0-25291 GCA_029582685.1 Solanum piurae
GTGTAGTAGTATTATCTCCGCCAATCACTGTGCATTTTCTCAATCCTACTTCAATCACAATCCTCTCTAAACCCTAAACCATACATCAGTAGACATAAATTTCAGACTAAAATACAAGCTGACATATCAGTGGAAGCACATTGATAATTTGGGATGAAATCAGTGTTCACCTGTTCCATCATTGGCTATATCAACCCCATCAAAGCTAAGGATAACATCTGAAGGCTTTAGAACATTGGATTCTGGGGCCGTAGGCTCAACTCTTCGGATACGAACACCCTTCTGATTATGCGCCATACCCACCGACAAGCGGAGGTCAGGATTTTCCATTTTTTGCCATTCAATCCCAATGATAGGAAATCCTACAATGTAATAGATGTCCATATAAAAATAAGTTTGCACTTTGAGACCATCACTTTAATCAAGTTGAAAATGCTATTAGAATTTTCAAGTACCTGTGTATGCTCCATTCTTCTCATAATCTTGAATGAAATGCATAATTACTGGTGTTGGTATGACATAACCAATGTTCTCGGCATCTTCATGTTTAAGGGATTGAAATGCAATACCTACACACTTCCCCTTATCATTGAATGCAGGTCCACCAGAATTTCCAGAATTGATGGCAGCATCTATCTGCACAATAGTTTTTTTTATTGTTAAAAATCCATTTAAATGCAGTCACATTATTTTTCTGGGGAAATTAAAAACATAGCAACCAAATAACGGAAATAAAGACCTGAATGATATATTAAAGAAAGTATTCGCAGAAAGGAAGAAACTTCCAAACATCACCTGCAGTCCGAGGAGCTCGGTTGACACATGAACATAAGATAGTATCTCGATGCGCGAGACAACACCGCTAGTCACAGAGATTGTATCTCCTCCTATAGGGTATCCAACAACAGTTACAGCATCTTGCAGTGCAGGCAGATCCCCAAACTCAAGAGGTGACACTCCTTCCCAGAACTCATCATCATTCACAGTTAACATTGCTGTTTCATAATAACAACAGAAATAGCTAGCTTAAGAACTCTTCGGTGCTGAATTTACCAAATTCTAACAGTAAAATGATGCAATTAGGGGGGATCTTAGTAGCTCAGATGGTTGGCTACCTGAGCTCCCACCTTGTTGGTGGTAAGGGTTTGATTCCCCACCTTGTAATCCACCCCCACCCCCAACCATTTCCCCTTTCCCTACCCCATTTTTTTTTTTAAAATGATGCAATTAGAGGGGATGCATTTTGGTAAGAAGAAAAGCACCTTCATGAAAAACATTTTCCTTTATGAAATCATTTTTTGGTATTTGGACGCTTAAAATATTCCCAATGAATACAAGTTCACTTATAGGCTACAAAAATCTCAACTTGTACATAACTTGTTTAACCAATGTTATCAACCTTTCCTACTAAAAACTGTCATAGAAACACTATTATACCCAACCAAACGTATATTACTTTCCAAGGTAAAACATTTCCCTAAATGCTTTGAATTGATAAGAAATGGACCTTAGGTCTAACTAAACCTCAAAAGTTGGCTCATGAGACAAGTATTACCCAAGATCATACAAAGATATCTTCCCATCCCTACCCAGGGGCTTACAAAATGGAGTGTGGATGATATAATATGGACCTAACGCCTAACTCAATGCCAAAAGAGCTTCACGGGCTGAGGATTGCCCAAAATCATGTGACGAGACCTTCCTATCCCCAAGTAACCTATTTTGGAACTCAACATGAACTGACAAACCTAAAGTTTGTCTAAGAAACACAATGGTCATCAAGATTTTTTGAAATTGAAGCTTATGCAACAATAGCTAAAAAAAAATTGAAAATTCAGGCAAATAAATTATGGAACATACCAATATCGCATTCCGTTCCAATGGAAAGTACGGTAGCCAAGTATTTGGTATCAGAACCACGTTTCTTGAGCTTAACCTGAGTATGGTGCTCCACGGAGTGAGCATTCGTGAGCACCCTCCTTCCACCAATGATAAACCCACTACTACTGGAGCTATATTGTCTCTTCCTCTGCCAAGGAAGCGAGAAATTTGGCTCTGTATGCACGCAGAACACCTTCACCACTGCATCCATAGACGGAGCCGCCTTGGCTGCTGCTGCTACCGCAGCCAACTCCGCCCCATGCCTCAAGTCGGCACTCAACACAGTGGTGATATCGCCGTTGTGGTCAGCGAACCTATGCCCTCGTCTCTCTGGCGAGGCCGCAATATCCCTGTCTACTTCTTCTTCATGTTTTCCACCTTTCTTAGGGCGTCCACGGCCGCGGCGGTGACTTTGTGGGTCACCGTTAGTGGTGGCAGTTTCGACAGGGGTTACAGATAGTACGCCGTCATCGAGGGCTTCTTTGGAAGAAATACCAGCGGCGTCGGCGGAGTTGTCCACCACAGTTTTAGGTTTCCGGCCTCTTTTTCTCTTGAGGTCTGCCATTGAAACGGAAAATCAAGAAAGCAGAGAGAGAGCAGTTCGAAATTTGACAGAAGAATTTCAAATTGGAAATGAAAAGGAAGCAATTTGCCTTATGAGTAATACTGCCCAAAATTACACTTTTGCCCAAAATAAATTTCAGCCCATTTTGTAAGGATTTGAAATGCTAGCCCAATGAGTTCGTAATTAACTTGAGGGATACTTTCATGGGCAAAAAACTTAGGTATGCAAATATAGTACCTTAATAACTAATATATAACAATAGTTTTAATTTTCACCAACGTATCAATAGTTTTTTTTTTTAAAATAGAAAATAATATTAAAAAAGGAAAAAAAAATGGGAATCGTGGTATTAATGACCCATGATTTTCTCCACTTTCTTGAATTTATCCCAATATTTTACATTCCACGATTTACTCAGATTGATTATATATTTTCTCAAATAAAAAAAGGTTTTTTTAAATCAAAATAAAACTCTCTACCTCCCTATTCTGAAAGATTGTACAATTATGGATACCAATAGCGTTTCGATTTTAATTCAACATAATAGACGATGGGACGCATCAGGTATTTGTGATAAATCACAACTGAATTTTAGTTCGAAATCTAACCCTATTAGTATTGTATATGATGGTGTATTTTATGTCGTTAAAAATATCAGTTTTCGTGATTGAATTTGGGTTGATTAGAAGGTTTAATTACTTTTGTTAAATTGGGAGTTGGAATAATTAGTAGTCGTCCCAATTCCCAAATTAGGATAGTTTATGATGGTGTATTGGTATTGTAAATTACGTTGTTATTAAACACCATATTCATAATAGTCTGTTTGTATATGTTGTGGTGTAATTGTGATGGTATTAATTACTTGATTATAAAATTAAATTCGTGATTTTATTTTTGTAGATGCATTGGTGAAATTGATATAGTACCTATTTTTAATTCGTGTATAAATGCCAAAATTTCGTGAATATTTTATTGATAGATGATTATGTGTAATTGATATTGTATTTGATGAAGGTGATTTGGTGTAATTGATAGTGTATATAAATTGTTAATCAACACCAAATTTTGTTATTATTTTTTAGTTTTATGACCTGGTGCATTTGTATATTTTATGACGTATATAAACACGTTATTTTTTTGTTCATCTATTGTATATTAGATAGTGTGTTTTCTGGTGTAATTGACGTATATAAACACCAACTAACGTGTTTGTTTTTTGGTTCATCTATTGGTATATTAGATAGTGTATGTGATTTGGTGTAATTGATAGTGTATATGATTTGGTGTAATCGATAGTGTATTTTGTAGTGCAAGTGAAGTATATAAATACCAACTAACGTGTCATTTTTTTGGTTCATCTATTGGTATTTTAGATAGTGTAGGTGATCTATTGTAATTGTATATTTTATGACATATATAAACACCAACTAACGTGTTAGTTTTTTGGTTCATATATTTGTATATTAGATAGTGTATTTTCTAGTGTAATTGATATATATAAGCACGAACTCTCTAGTGTAATTGATATATATATATATATATATATTAGAAAAAATTGTGCATTATAGCAAACTATTAATTCAAAATAAATGTTATAGCTACAGTTTCATTTAATTCCAATTTGCAATAAACTTTTTGTCATTCATCTCTCTCCCTTGAATCTCGCTCGCCAATCTCTAGCTCGCCTCTCTCACTTTATACAAACACTAATGTATAAATTGTGTTTGTGTTTGTATAAAGAGAGAACTATATATATAAATACAAATACATATATCTTCGTCCTATACACCTATAATTATACAAATACAAATATTTTCCTACCCAGTTCTCTTTTTTCTTTCTCCCTTTCTCGCTTTATACAAACACAAATATATACAAAAACAATGTATAATTTATGTTTGTATAAATTGAGAGAGATAGTGATTTGATATACAAATACAAATGTTTTAACTCGATTCAATTGTATACAAATTCAAATTTTATGCAGGTATACAAGCACAATCATTGATACATATACATAGTAGTTGTATATATACAATTATTTAACTTATATTCATATACAATCGCTATGATTTTATACAAATCAAATGTATGCGAATCAGATGCCTGCAATTTATACAAATCAGATACTTAGCAAACTATGTTTGCTATAGAGCGCAAATAACAAAATTGTAGTTATAGAGTGCTAATATGATTTTTATGTTTGTTATTCCTAAAATTTGCTCATTTTAAGAAGGGAAAATTGTATGAAATAACAAACTATTAATTCAAATTAAATGTTATAGCCATAGTTTCTTGTATTTGTAATTCGAAGCAAATATTCAATGTTTTTTGCCATTTCATTTGTATACCGAAATATACAAATAGACCCATTCGGTATACATATGTGTTGTATAAAAATTAATTGCAGGACCCATTTGTATACCAAAGTATACAAATAGACCCATTCGGTATACATATGTATTGTATATATGTAGTAATTTTGTTTATATACAATTTTGTTTTAGTTTGTATACTAAAATATACAAATATAAATTTTTATGTATATGTATACCGAAATATACAAATAGACTCATTCGGTATACATATGTGTTGTATATATGTAGTAATTTTGTTTATATACAATTACTATGTTTTAGTTTGTATACCGAAATATACAAATACAAATTTTTATGTATATGTATACCGAAATATACAGATTAATAGTTATATCAAACATAAAATTTGTTATGAAGCGCAATTATACAAACTATAGTTATAGCATATAAATATGATTTTTATGTTTGCTAAACCTAAAATTTACTCTTTTAAGAATCTAGCTTCGCTAGCCCATGACCCACTTAAGATTGGGCTGGACTAGTATTTGTAAGGTTGTTTTAGATAAAGATTTGGCCCATCCTAACTTGTCCATTTTCATATCTAGTAAGAGTTGACAACTCTATACATGCCAATTTTCACTATTCTCTTCTATGTTAGACCATCTCCAACCCACCTCTATTTTACTCTCTCCATTCTCTATATTTGAAGAGTAAAATAGAGAATGAACACTCCAACCCATCTCCATATCACTCTCTATTCTTCATATATAGAGAGGTGGATAGTAGTTCTCCAAATTTGGAGAACTACTATTCACACTCTCTATTTCACTTTTTGATTATTATATTATTATTTTTATTACTTCTAATTAACATATTATTTTACATATAATGTCATTAATTAAATATCTAATATTCATAATTCTTTTTAAATGTAATATAATATTTTAAAAAATATATTATTTAATATATACTACTTTCATCCCGAATTAATAGTATTTTAATTTTTTCTAATTTTCGTCAATAATATAATTTGATTTTACTATTAATTTTCACTATAAAGAATACACAAAATTAAAATGATAAGATGAAAATTTTAGTTTGAAAATACAATACATAATATGATAATTTAAATATAAGATAACAATACAATACATAACATAATAATTTAAATACAACATAAAATACAATACATAACATAATAATTAATTCGCGATAAAACAAGAATCATGCCAAAAAGATGTTGAACATGCATTCGAGTTTTGCAATCACGTTTTGCAATTATTGCAAGACCGTCACGTTTTTGGAGAAAGAAAGTGCTACATGATATAATGACTACATGTATTATACTGCACAACATGATAATTGAGGATGAACGTGATCCTAATGCACCAATTCAAGATATCGTAGAGGCTCCAACTCCAACGACAGAAATGGTGGTAGATGAAAATCTCCGATTTGAATAATTTTTAGCTAGATATAAAAAAAATTTAAGGACAAAAATGCTCATTTTGAACTTCTTAATGCATTAATAGAGTATTTATGGGCGCAACGTAATAATTTCAAAAATTGAGTATTTATGTAATTGTATTTCACGTTTATTTGAATTTGTCCATTAATTTGTATAATATATAATATTTTCTTGCAATTTATGTTATTTAAAAATTTAGAATAAAATATAATTTTATATTAAATAAAAAATTTGAAAAAATAAAATTTTATATCACATGAAAATTATATAAAGTAATTATTGGGGAAAAAATAAAGGATTTATATATGAAATAAGAAAATAAAAATGAAATAGAAATAATAATATAATATTGAGGAGAGAGAAAAAGATTCTTTTTTAGAGAGTAAAATAGAGAATTGGGTTGGAGTTGGTTGTCTGAAAAAATAGAGAACTCTATATTTGGAGAGTAACATAGAGTGTAGGGTTGGAAATGTAGCACCAATTGGAACACATATAGCAGAATATTAACAATTGCTCTAGTGATAATATTAAAAATTAAGTGAAACATTTTGATATAGGCAAACACGTATAGTCCCACATTGGGGGCTAAAATATTCCCTAACAAAAGGGACTCCTATCTTAGAAGACTCGAATCCGAGACCTCTTATTAAGGATGAAAGAGTACTTACCACTCCATCACAACCCTTGTTGGTCACATACATTTCTTCATTCCCAACTTCACATCCACTCATATAAAGTTGCTTTAAGAGGGAGAGAAAGAGTTGAATGATGCGCTATCACTCAAGTAAAAAGATTAAAATGAACGAGATCTAATAACTTTGAGCATGTTATTTTTTTTTTAAACAGACTAAAAAATAAAATAAATAAGACGAATAAATTAAAATAAAGGAATTAGATTTTATTTATTAACCAAGATAGACTTTTAAGATATATAAGCAACAAGAAACACAAACATAACAAGGAGCTAATAATAATAATAATAATAATTTATTTTATGTAATATATAGCTCTCATAAAATATAATTTTTTTCCTTAAAATCATAAAATTAAACCACTACTAGCACAATTCATATAGTCTACTAGTTGAGGTACGCACAAGTTAATCCAGATATCACTAATAATAATTAACACTAGTTTCATACGCACAAGTTTTATAATTCTTGGACTATCATAACTAGTAGTCTTCTTGCACTTAACACTAGTTTCATACTCAGTAGTAACACCATTAGCTTTGTCATTCACTTTGTAAGTCAATTTATAATTAGCTTTCTTTCTATAACCTTCACGTCCACTATGCCTATCTACAAATTCACCAGACTTATAAGTCTCGATGACCTTGCTAGACAAACCGCCACCATAATCTTTGTAACTTGTCTTAGTACCCTTTTGTATTTCACCAGAATTGTAACTTTTTGGTGTTTCAAGAATTGCTAAGCCACAATAGTGCACTTCATTATTTTTTCCAGACATTTGGAACAAATTTGGGAAAAATATAAAAAGGAAGAGGAAAAAATGTATGTTTTTTTAATTTTATTTGGGACTTGGTTTTGATCAGCTCTCATAAAATAATAATAAATCGACTGGCCATAGTTTTAATAGCAGTAAGAAATTGTAGCAATGATAAATTATCTTGTTTCAATTTCTCATCTTCAACTAATTTATGTGTTGGAAATAAGTTGTCACAGTCGATTATGATATTCATTGCTTGTGTCAACGTTTCAAATACACCAACAGTTTCTCTGTGCCTAAAAATGACCTGCCAATCATAATGTGTGTATATGCGTATGCAATATAAGACCCGCAATCTTGGTATACTCTCTTTAGCGTTGGATCGGTCACGTTGTCACGAAGAGAAAATGACAAATCTATTGTTGACCAAATAAGTGGGGTAGTCATGTTGAATGTGATCACGCCAAGAATATCAAGATCTTTGGTTTTAGAACGAGGATCTGATCGTATAAGTTTCTCGCACAAAGGAGGTTGGGAAGTCCTGGCGCAAACATCAACAACCAAATCCCTCTTCACAATTGAAGATGTGAAAATGATGGACAAAAGAAAAAACACAATAAATAGGGTGATACTGAAAGAAAAAACCTTTTTATGAAATTATACTAATATGTGACCCCCTATTTATATTGGAGAAAAAAAGGGGGAAATGGAAATTTATTTAATTACTTGCTTTATCTTACAATTTGACTATAGATTGTTGACTTAAAAAGTTTATGACTAGTCAAGAGACCAGATCCCTTAAATGTATTAGTAATAGAATGAACAGTAAATGCTTAAAGTAATGAAGAAGGATGTTTATGAGGAAAAATCATTGCTCAAGGGAGAAAAAACCATGACCTGTCAAACATGATTTCTCAAATCTCCACTAACTAATACCAAACTCGTGTGAATACAAACTCCAATACTCACACAGATTAAACTTTTAATCCTACAAACCTTGTAACACCTCTATTACAAGATACAAAGTAATAACCCTATCACCTACTATATTATCGACCTCTTGTTAAAATAGACTTCAAACACACACTCGACTAACTTTACCCTCAAACTCATCTCACAAAGTTTACGACTAAAATGATCTATAATCCTTTATAACATAGGCTCATATCTTACAATAAAAGAGTACAAGTCATAAAACTCAAAATACAATAAAAGACTATGCAACATTCGATCAATTCCCTTGTTGAGTATGTGCAATGTTCTTCTCTAAAATGAATTTTGCCTTTTCAAATAAACTTGATTGCAAAAAAACTAGGTTGTTTCTTGTCAATACATCCATTGTAAAAGAGAGACAAAACAACCTAGTAGCATGTCATTGGTCGAGGGCTATTGTCCTTGGTCCACCTCTACTGTTGTGCCAACCTACCACAACAGTTCCTGCAACATTATAACTTTACTTCATAACTTGTCTTCTAATGATGAAAAATCGAAGGACCATGTCCTTTTACGAGATATTGTTTTTGTATAGTTTGTTAAATCATCAAAGACCCAAAATACAACATAGATCTTGACAATTCACATACATATCATTTCTATTGTTAAATATCTCCAAAATGGTGTCGTTTGTTTGAATGTTATTTTTATAGCTATAGCAAAATATTATTATTCTTGTAGAGAACATATAATATAACATAGTATGAAACAATTAGTTCCAAAATTTTAACTGTTATAAAATCTATATATATATATATATATATATTTATATAGCTGAATGTAAGCAATCCTATGTGGCACTTCTCTATGACCAGTATTCTATTTATCTATTTTCTCATTTTTAAAAAACTTTTCTTCCTTTTTCTTCCATTAATTTGCTCTATTAAAAAAATTATTGAATAAGATAAATGAACAAATATGTTAAATATATTAGTGACAGTTATGTTCTTTGTAATACTCATAACTGACGCACATAAATATTAAAATTTAAAAGAGAAATAAATAATTATCCATAACCTATATGAGAGAATGTCAAGAGTTTTCTCTAATATTTAAAATAAGGTAAATAATCACAAATTATTTCAAAAAAATATGGTAAAAGTTAATCACAAACTAATATTGATGTGTTCATTGTTGACAAAATAATAGAAAAAATCATGGTTTGATTAGCTCCTTTCTTAATATTTCATTTCTTTTTATGATTGTGTTTCTAACATCTTCTTTGTTTAAATTATTTTTCTTCCTTTCTTTACCTTTTAAATTTTCAGGAACATCAAACAAGTTTCATTGAACATGCACGTATCAAAGAGAAAAAAATTCAACAACGTACCAAATAAATAAAAGAAAAATCATGAAGGAGAGAAAGATAACAAGCAACGAAAAAAGAAAAACAGAAACGACAAAGTTCCTTGGAAGCAAATTTAGAGATGAAGAGAACATATCTCAGAATGGACAAAATTTCGTCGACTTAACATAAAATAATAGTCAGATCATTAAAGGTAAGCATTATATATATATATATATATAAATTAAAATTAATTTTATGCAAGAGTTAATCTAATATCCTATTTAGTATGATATTTTATATGATTGAGTAACTAGAAATCGCAACATTTTCCTCTTTTTCAAAAATTAATAATCTAAATTACGTGTTTAAAGCTTAAGGATAAAAGGAATAAAAAATTATTAATCAAGACTAAAAAACGCAAAAATAAAATTATTAGGAATCTAAAATATGTTAAGAATCTTATATTTTAAAACTATTTTACAATTACAAATATATATACATATAAAAAGAAATTCTCAAAATTATTTATATATAGCCTAAAATAAAAAATTATAAGTAGTTAAGATCAACAAAAATGGACACCTTAACTTTGTCACTTCTTCTTATGATGATAGAATATGATTTCTTTATGAAAAGAGAACGAGATAGTATCTCATAATTCTTCAAGATATTGATATAAGAAAAAAGACCATGTAACAAATGTTTCTCTTCAAAAAGAATTTTTTTAAAAAGGTTTTTGCACTATAATTTTTTCTACCAGAAGATTTGTATTGAGAAAAAAATCATTATGATTGAAAAACTTATAGAAAAAATTATGAGTGGTCCACAAGACAAGAAGAATTATTTTGAGAAAGAATCAATTTATTTATTGAATTCATATTAAATTAGAAGAAGAATAAGGAGAACATAGACAAGATGATGTGGCACCTCTCTACAACCTCCATTCATATTTATCTTTTTTCTCCTTTTTTTTGACCATTTTTCTTCATTTTATTTTTTATTTTATTTTTAATATCTCATAAAGTATTTTTTTTTTGGATAACCTTTTGGCCGGTTAGGCCTTTTATTTATGGTATAATAAAAGCAATAACAGACATACAAGCCTAAGCCCTAAATAGACAAGTAAGGCACCTATTTCTATTTTGAATGGACATAGCCCATTTTCGTAATACTCCTTATGCAGTATTCTTCAGCTCAGTTTCCTCTCTTCCCATTCAAGTTTGTAGCTGATCTCCAATGCGTAGCGATACACCTCTGTTGATACCTGTGTTTTGTATCCTTTTGGTACGAATTCGTAACGAAGGAATTTGAGCTTTTTCTATGTTTATTACTCCCTCCGTTTCACAAAGAGTGACCTGGTTTGACTTGACACGAAGTTTTAGAAAATAAAGAAGACTTTTGAATCTTGTGGTCCTAAATTAAAGTTATGTTAAATGTACTAAACTGCCCTTCAATCTTGTGGCTTTAAACATGCCACGTGGAAAGCTGAAATTAAAATGTTACCAAAAAAGGAAAAAGGTCATTCTTTTTTAAACAAACTAAAAAGGAAATGAGGTCCTTCTTTTTGAAACGGAGGGAGTATTTTTTTTCAAATGGCGGAAGTTGTTGGAAAGATCTAAAAATCTTCTTTTCATCATTGTCAATAGCAAGATTTGCCATGTAGTCAGCCATTTTATTACCTTCCCTGAATGTATGCTGAATTATTGCCTCAATTTTCATCAGCGCTTGTTGTAACTCATCATACTGTTCTGCCAGCTCCCATGGCACCCTCCATGTTTTATTAATGATATTAACCATTAACAATGATTCTAATTTAATCAATAGCCTCCTTACCTCCTTACTTACACAATATTTTAACGCCTCTGCTATAGCCTTCATTTCTGCCTCCACAGTGGTTGTTTGTCCAATTTTCTCTGCTTCTGCATAAATTAAGTCCCCCTTATTGTCCCTCAAATAGAATCCATATTCCCCTATCCCTGGATTTCCTCTACATGCTCCATCCGTATTACACTTCAGAGTACCTTCTTGTGGCATCTCCAACTTCACTGCATAGTGATATATCCTTGGTTTGTATGCACTCAAAACTTTGATCATTTCCTTCCAATCCTTTCCTTTTATGTTAATCCAATAGAATCTCCTCGTAACTACATACTGAATGATTTGTAGCACCTGAGATATCATTCCTCGTAATGATAAATCCCCTCTATGCTTTATGCAATTCCTTCTTTTCCATAGTACCCATGTTATTGCAGTTGGTAACATCCTGAGTATGAATTTCAGTTTGTTTGGACCCTTCGTATACCAGCATCGCAACAGAACAGTTGGGAATTGTATCCCATCCAGTTTCAGACCTGCACAATTAGAAAAATGCCTTCATAGCTTTACAGCTATATGGGCTGTTAGAAATAGATGTTCCATTGTCTCTTGTTGATATTGTTCGCAACACCAACACCTCGATACAATAGTAATCCTCATTCTCTGAATATTATCATCCGTTGGTATTCTTCCCTTTCATGTCCTCTATAGATTTTTTTTTGTCTTGAACGGAATCCCTTTATTCCATATTTGCTTATAAACCTCGCGTTCCTCTCTTTTATGTCTCAGTATCTCCCAAGCTAATTTCACACTGAAAACACCATTGGTATTTCCCATCCACCAAGCCTTATCCCTACCCTCCCTCGTTAACTTTGGGCTAATACTGCCAGTTATGTAATCCACCATTTCCTCCGATAAATACTGTTTCATTTTATTACTATTCCACCTTTCTTTCGTTATAAATTCTTTTACTTCCATCTCCTCTTCTCCTCGACTTTGTTCCTCCACAAAATATAGGGCCCCTTGTTTCGTCCAATTGTCAAACCAGAAGCTTGCTTCACCTGTCTTAAGCTGCCACCAAATCTTATGTTTGACATCTTCTCTAATACTGATCATTTTCTCCACATATGCGAGGTCCCTGTACCATGAGCCACCATCAGATGCTTCTTCTTACAGTACTTGTTCCATATGTAGTGAGCCCATAGAGAGTCTAAGGAAGTTCTAAAATTCCAGCACAATTTTGCAAATAACGAATCAGCCACAACGTGTAACGATCGAAAGCCTACACCACCTTCCTCCTTTGGTAGACATAAATCCTCCCATGCCACCCAATGTCTCCCTTTAATACCACCTGCCTTACTCCAAAAGAATTTTGCCATAGTTTTGTGCATTTGATTTATCACCCCTTTTGGAGGATTCATCACAGACATCAAATATATGGGTAACGATTGTAGAATATTATTTACTAGCACAAACCTTCCCCCATACGTTAACAATTTTCTATGCCACATCATAACCCTTTTATTCACTTTTTTTTATCAGATCCTCAAAGTGATTTATCTTCTTCCTACCATAGAACATCGGATAACCCAAGTATGTGAAAGGAAAATTTCCAATAGTGATCCCTGTGACCTTTATGATTCAATTTTTCACCACAATAGGCACCTTATCATGCAAATATACGAAACTTTTGGTCAGATTAATAAGCTGGCCTGATGTCTGTTCATAATTGTTCAACACCCTTATAATCTTCTTCATCGAACCTTTGTTCCTAGAACAAAATAATATTGTATCATCCGCATATGATAAATAATCTATTTTTTCACTCCACTTTGGCATTCCATAACCTATGAAGTTTGCTTCTCCGTTTAATTTATTTAAGCTTCTGGTCAACACCTCTGCTGCGATTATGAACAAAGTTGGGGATAACGGGTCTCCTTATTTTAGCCTCTTATCGAGTGAAAAAATCCATATGCATTTCCATTTACTAACACCGTATACCAATTGTTGGAAACTAACCTCCACACCATATCAATAACTCTCTATGTGAAGCCAAATCTCTCATTACTTTTAGTAGAAATAACCACGACACCCTATCATGCGCCTTAGCCATGTCCAGCTTTACCACAACATTATGGTACATGTTCCTTTTGTTTATATCCCTGATGATATCCTGAGCCAACAAAACATTTTCCGCTATACTTCTCCCCCTTCATAAAGCCTGTTTGATTCTTCGATATAATTCTTGGAAGCACCTCAACTATTCTACCATGGATAACTTTTGATATCACCCTGTTTACATAAGTGCTTAAACTTATCGGCCTCAAATCCGTGAATCTAGTTACTTGTTCTTTTTTTGGAATAAGAACTAGATTCGTGTGAGTCACGTATCTCGGCAGCTCCCAGCCACAAAAAAAGAAATCACCATTTTGACCATGTCCTCTTTTATTATCTCCCAACAACTTTGGCAGAATTTCCTGAAAAAAACATCAGGGCCACATGAACTTTCACTGTTTAGGGAGAAAACAGCATCCCTGATTTTATCCTCAGTCGACATTTTATCCATGCTCTCATGTTGTTCCTCTGTGATGAGCTTTGGTATACATTCTAGCATCAATTCTTCGTCATTCACATTACTCTCTAAGAACTGGCTTTCAAATACTTTTACAGCTTCCTCCCCAATACTTCTTACATCCTTTAGCATTTCTCCCCGTTCATTTTCAATTTCATTTATCTGAAGCCGTCTTATTCTTTCTTTCACGTAAGTGTGAATGAATTTCATGTTTCTGTCCCCATCATTGAACCATTTCATCCCTGATTTCTACCTCCAGAAATCCTCCTCCACCTGGTAGTAATTTAGAAGCTCTTCCTCTGTTTTTTTTTAATTCCTCCCTATTTTGATCTGTATTATTTATCTCAAATTGTAATTCTTTCACCTTCACAACATCCTCCATGGTTGCGACCTTATGAAATATGTTTCCATATATATCTTTACTTCATTTAGTTAACACATTTTTCATTATTTTCAGCTTTTCCTATACAATGTGAAAAGGGCTTCCCTGTATGTCGCTCGCCCAATGCTCCTTCATCACTTCACAAAAATTGGTGTTTTTGGTCTAAAAATTTAAGAATTTGAAAAGCTTATTGACCTTTTCTTAGTTAACATTACATGTTACTTGCACAGACGCATGGTCTGAGCCTTCCCTTATGAGATGTTGTACTTCAAATACTGGGAATTTATTCATGAATTCTTGGTTACCAAACACCCTATCCGGCCTTTTAAATATACAATCCTCCTTTATTCTGCCATTCCACCATGTATATTTACTCCCCGTGAACATTAGTTCTGTCAACACACAGTATTTATACACTGAGAAAAGTCCATTGTCTCATGTTACGTTACCTGTAGCCCACCTATCTTCTCCGATGCATCCATGATTACATTGAAATCTCCTCCCACCACCCACGGTACATCAATATTGCAGCTTTCCTCCTCTAAATCCTCCCAAAGTTCCAATCTATCTAAGGAATTACACCTTGCATAGACTGTCGTAATGATCATATCACTTGTAACGACTTATTCCCGTCGTTAAAGAAAAGCCAACGGGGTAAATATGGGACCGGAAAACTTTTTTGTCGTATTTGGATTTTCCTAACCTTGTTCAGATTTGGACGAAATCGGAGTCCTTGAGGTGTAGGGAAATTTGGTAAAAATTGGGTGAAATAATTATGATTTTGATTACATGAGTAGTTTGATAACTCGTTAACGAATCCGTATGACTTTACGGAATTAAATTCGGGCGAGAAGAACTCCCGAAATCGATCTTAGAGTAAAGGGTATTTATTGAGCGTCGTGGGTTAGACGTGTGTTGTAAAATGGGGATTTTGGAATTCTTTAAAGAGCTCACTGGTTCAAGAATGCCGCCTTGGCACCACTTTTTGCCGCTTTGGCAGGGCCGCTGTGGCGGGACAGACGCGACTTAATATCATTAATAAACCCCTAAACGACCTCATTATGAACTTTTCAACTTTTAGAGCTAAGGAACGAACCCCAGACGACTCCTACTCATTTTTCACCATTCTTAAGGATAAATGTAAGCTTTTCACTCCCCGAATCCATTTTTTTATCCGTAGAACGTAATAGAATGTGTGAATACTGATGGGGAGAGGGTTTTGTTATAGATTCTATGGTGGAAACAACCATAAATTGGATAATTGGGATCATGGGTTTGATCTAGGGTTCATAGATTTTTTAGTAATCTGGGTAATTAATGATTATTTATTGATTCCTGTATTATATTGATTGTTTGTAGACCAAGAACAAGCGGAACGAATCCGGAAAGGGAAGGATCAAGTTTCTTAGGGTTTCAAGCCTGTTTCGAGGTAGGTGATGGTTGTGATTCTATGATTGTGTGATGTATGCTTGTTCTTGCTTCATTATGATACTTGTATATGTATGAATGTTGCAATGTTGATCACACTTATTGTAAATGAGATAGAGAGTTGATGAATGCCATGAAATCATGACTTAAATGTATGATCTTGATGATATACTTGTGATTGTGATTGTGGTGTGTGAATGATTGCCACGTTCTGTCATAACTAACTTGGATTGATTTCCACGTTCCGGCATAAAAATGGGTTCGGTTGCCACGTTCCGGCATAAATATGGGATCGATTGCCACGTTTTGGCATGCTAACTGTTTGGGTTTGGGTTTGGGTTCCATGAGACGACCAATGATGTGATACAAAATGTGAAATCTGATTGTTGTTCGTAAATATTGATAATATTGTATATATGCTGATATATATCCATGTGATTATAATATTGTCTTGACTTGTTTATGTTGCACTAGTGGGATAGCCACGTGATCCTACCAGTACACTGTGGTTGTGTACTGATACTGTACTTGCTCTTATTTGTGTTGAGTACATGTCATCTTTAAGCGGCTACTGACAGACCTCACTTAGGAGTTCAATGATCGTCACTTCGAATTCAAGGGTGAGCCAATTATTTCGGGCTGCCATGGGATTCTCTTTCGTCTATGTCCATCATTTCCGGACTTAGACATTTGTTTTAGTTAGTTCATTAGTATAGGGTTGTATCCATACTTTTTAAGACTTGGATCATTGTTAGATGTTTTGGTACATTGACTTTTAGGTTCTAGGTGTATTCTTCCGCATTGTTAGTTGTTAGATCTTTTGTTGAAGTTTATGAGAACTTCAGTTTTTAGCTATTGTTTCTGCTTTCATATTTGTAAATGCCTTAGTTTTGGTTAGTTACTTGGTTTGGGTTGTAATAATGGTTCTCCCACCCGAGTGTTAGTGTGGGTGCCAATCACGATGGTCTGGGTCGTGACAAAGTTGATATCAGAGCCTAGGTTCGTTGATCTTGATGTATCAAAATGAGTCTAGAAGAGTCTCGCGGAATGGTACGGGGACGCCTTTACTTTTCTTCGAGAGGCTATAAGACTTTAAGAAATCTCTCTGTTTTCTCTTGTCTCCTTTCGTGCTATGACTTGATTCTAATTGGTATCTGACGATTCAAATTGGTATCTAACCTCCTTTACTCTTCTATCCGCAAATGGTTAACACTAGATTCAATGGTGTCAGGCCCGTAGCTCCCGTCAATGCTCTGGTTGAGAAATCTGCAGCGAAAGGTTGCGGTCGAGGCAGGGGTAGAGGAAGAGCTACTGGTAGAGGCCAGGAAGAGTAGAACCTACTGTAAATCGAGATCCTATTGATAATGCTTCTATGAATGAGAATCCTCCTACGCATCATCAAGAGATAAAAGAGAATGTTGATATTAATGTTGATGATTTAGGACAAAAGGGAGAGGTGCAAGCTGAGACTACAGGTGTTCCTCCTTTGGATCCAGTGTTAGCTCAACAAATCATGTCGTTCTTAAAGGGATTGGTTGGTCCTGGAGTGCTTTCTTCTGCTCAAGCAACTCAAGCTCATACTAATCCTCCTGTTGCTAGCACTGCACCCAAGGTGGGTGAGACTAGAGGTAATGATGCTTTCTTCCGTCCTTTGTTGGGTTCTGTTTTGACTGGTAATGAGCATGAAATGTTGACTAAGTTTCTAAAGCTAAAGCCTCATGTGTTTCTTGGTTATGAGAGTGAGGATGCTTATGAGTTCATCTTAGAGTGCTACGAGAGGCTTCATAAGTTGGGAAATGTCCTTCAACATGGGATTGAGTTTGTGTCCTTTCAACTTTAAGGTGAGGCTAAGCAGTGGTGGAGAGCTTACATGGAATACAAATATTCTACTTTACCTCCACTTACTTAGACCCAGTTTCATGCTCTGTTCTTAGAGAAATATGTGCCTAGGACTTTGAGGGATCGCAAGAAGGATGAGTTCATGGCTTTGGAGCAAATTGGTATGACTGTGGCTGTTTATGAGGCCAAGTTCTGTGATTTGTCTAGATATGCTACTCAATTGGTGACTACTGAGGAAGAGAGAATCTGGTTATTTATTAGGGGATTAAATTATGAGTTGCAAGTATTATTTGTTCATATGACTTCTGCAGGGAGAAACTTTAATGAGGTGATAGACTATGTTAAGAAAGTGGAGGGGGTGAGGCGAGACGGTCAAACTAAGGCATGGTCAAAAAGGGCCAAGAACTCGGGTAACTTTCAAGGTTCTTATTCCAAGGGGTACGGAAGGCCAACGCTTGTAGCCAAACCAATTCAGTTTGCTATGCCCTCCTCTACATGTAGTTACTCGAAAACTCCATCTCATAATTTTCAGGATGACCAGGGATTCGCGCCTTCGACGGGCGACAAACCATCTTTTGATTGTACTTGTTACAACTGTGGGGAACCTGGGCATATGAGGAGAGATTGTCCCCACCCTCATGTGTTAGATTCCGCACATCAGCAGTCTTGAGCAGTGGTACCCGCGGGGAATGATAATAATGGTTGAGGGCGTCCACAAGGTGGGCGAGGAGGTAATCAACAAGACCGTGGAGGTAGAGGAAATGGTAATGGTAACGGATGTAGGGGTAACGCGCAACCAGGCAGGGAAGTGGCTCGTCATGATGATAAGGATTAGTGTTATGCTTTTCCGGGAAAGAATGAGGCAGAGACGTCTGATACGGTGATCAAAGGTACTATTCTTGTCTGTGATCGGATGGCTAATGTGTTGTTTGATCCAATTTCTACTTATTCATATGTATCCGTGAGATTTGCCTCAGATTTTGATATGATTTGTGATATTCTTAATGCCACTATTCGTGTTTCTACTTCAGTTGGAGAGTCAGTCATAGTTACCCATGTCTATCATTCTTGTCCTATTTTGTTTATGGGATTTCAAACTTGAGCTGATTTAGTGATTTTTGGATATGATTGACTTTGACATAATCTTAGGCATGACTTGGTTGCCCCCATATTATGATGTGCTTAATTGTAATACTAAGTCTATAACTCTAGAAATTCCGAGAAGGGAAATATTAGAGTGGGAAGGGGTGTACAAGCCTAAGCAAGCTAAGATTATATCATCCATTTGGGCTAGTAAATTGGTGGAGCAGGGTTGTTTGGCTTATTTGGCCCGTATTAGGGATGTTGAGATTGAGGCTCCATCCATTGAGTCTATTTCTATGGTGTTTGAATTTAGTGAAGTGTTTCCTAATGACTTGCATGGTATGCCTCCGGATAGAGATATAGATTTTTGCATTGATTTAGAGCCTGGTACGTGTCCTATTTCCATCCCTCCATATTGCATGGCTCAGACAGAATTAAGAGAGCTTAAGGCTCAAATCCAAGAGCTCCTTGATAAGGGATTTATTCGTCCTAGTGCTTCCCCATGGGGTGCTCCAGTTTTGTTTGTTAAGAAAAAAGATGGTAGTATGAGAATGTGTATAGATTACCGGTAATTGAATAGGGTCACTATTCGAAACAAGTACCCTTTGCCTCGAATAGATGATTATTTTTACCAATTGCAAGGTGCATAAGTTTTCTCTAAGATTGATCTAAGATCCGGTTACCATCAATTGAAAATTAGGCCTGAGGATGTGCCAAAGACGGTGTTTAGAACTCGCTATGGGCACTATGAGTTTTTGGTTGTCTTTTGGTTTGACCAAAGCGCCTGCAACTTTCATAAGTTTGATGAATGGGGTGTTCAAATCGTTCCTTGATTCATTTGTTATAGTGTTTATTGATGATATTTTGGTCTATTCGAAAAGTGAGGAAGAGCATGCCGACCATCTTCATAGTGTTTTGGGTGTTCTTGGGAAGCAAAAGCTATATGCTAAATTTTCTAAGTGTGAATTTTGGTTGAATCAGTTGCATTTTTGGGGCATGTAGTTTCAAAATAAGGGGTAATGGTAGATACCCAAAAGATTGAGGCGGTTAAGAATTGGGTTAGGCCTAGCTCTGTGGCGGAAATTAGGAGTTTTGTTGGGCTAGCTAGCTATTATCGTCGATTTGTGAAGAACTTTGCTTCTATCGCCATGCACTTGACTAATTTGACCAAAAAGGAGATACCATTTGAATGGACTGAAAAATGTGAGGAGAACTTCCAAAATCTCAAGATTCTCTTGACCACCGCACCTATCCTAGCATTACCGATTGAAGGTAAATATTTTATTATTTATGTTGATGCTTCACATTCTGGTTTGGGTGTTGTGTTGATGCAGGATAAGAATGTTATATCTTATGCCTCGCGTCAATTGAAGGTACATGAGAGGAATTATCCAACCCATGATTTAGAGTTGGCAGCGGTAGTGTTTGCTCTTAAGTTATGGTGTCATTACCTTTATGGTGTTAAGTGTGAAGTGTTTACTGATCATCGTAGTTTGTAGCATGTGTTCACTCAAAAAGATCTGAATTTGAGACAGCGAAGGTGGATGGAGTTACTTAAGGATTATGATGTGACCATCCAATACCATCCGGGCAAGGCTAATGTGGTGGCAGACGCTTTGAGTTGCAAAGCGGTGAGTATGTGTAGTTTAGCTTGCTTAAGTGTAGCCAAGCAACCTTTGGCTAAAGAAATTGAG
The DNA here is from genome assembly GCA_029582685.1 of Solanum piurae. Lineage (NCBI taxonomy): Eukaryota > Viridiplantae > Streptophyta > Magnoliopsida > Solanales > Solanaceae > Solanum > Solanum piurae. The sequence continues at coordinate 20,776 of JAJOOO010009980.1, forward strand.
ACCTTAGAGTATAAGTTCATGCAGTTGGGCATCTCAAAAAGAGGTGGGGTGCTATCTAGTATTGAGGTAAGGACTTACATTGAAAAGATCAAGGCCAAACAATTTGAAGATGAGAATTTGGAGGAACTTAAGAAAAAGTATGTGATTGGTAAGGCACAAGAGACCACTATTGATGCGGATGGTGTGCTAAATTTCAAGGAGAGAATATGTGTTCCTAGAGTAGATGACTTGATGGAGAAATTGTTGGCTGAGTCTCATGGTTCGCAATATTCTATTCATCCGGGTGTGACCAAGATGAATAGAGATCTGAAGTGAATTTATTAGTGGCCGGGCATGAAGAAAGACATAGCGGAGTTTGTGGCGAAATGTCAGAATTGTCAACAAGTGAAGTATGAACATCAAAGGCCTGCGGGTTTGCTTCAAAGAATGCCAATTTCAGAATGGAAGTGGGAAAGAATAGCCATGGATTTTGTGGTTGGTCTTCCCAAGACTTTGGGGAAGTTTGATTCTATTTGGGTAGTGGTTGATAGATTGACTAAGTGTAACGACCCGTAAAACGAATAAGTGAAACTAGAGCCTAACTAGTGTGTCTTTAAGTTTGGTGTGAGGTTTGATGTGGTTTAATGTTGTCCCAAGCCATGGTTGAGGGGTTTAAGGGTTAAACGTCAAGGTAAGACCCCTCAAGGACCACCCTAAGGTCCTTGAGGAGGACCCTAAAGCCTAACCCCTAAGACCCCAAGATCACCAAAAGTTGGAAATTTAGGGTGACCTACAGATGGGGTTCACGACCAGTAGGTCCATCCACGCCCCGTGGATGGCCTCCATAGGTCAAAGCCCCTTTTTTTCAAGTTGCATCCCTAGATCACGGACCAACAGAACGGTCCATGAGTGGACTCACGGTCCGTGAGTTTAGGGCGTCATTTGCAACTCTTTTGTTGTCAAGTTGCGGCCAAGTGTGGGGGTGGTTTGGTAAATAGCTAATTAATTGTTTTAAGTGTATGGACGGTTATTTTGAGTGTATTAAGATATTTTAAGAGTATTAAAATAATAAAATACTATTTTATATTTCATTATTCAAAATCCCCCAAATCAAAACCCTTTCTCTCCAAATATATTCTCTCTAGAACTCTATTGACGACCAAGAGAAGAAGAAGACTTAGAGCTTGAAGAGGAAGGCTAATTGAGTGGATTTTCATGGAATTCATCTATTAAGGTATGTTGATCCTTCATCTAGGGTTAGGTTGCACCCTAGAGTCAATTTCAAAGAAGTTTTCAAAGTTTTCAAGTTCATGAAAAACCTAGGGTTTTATTCAATCTAATGGGTTCTTTCCTCAAACGATTTAAAATGGTTACTAATGTCATATTATAACTATATTAGTGTTTAATTGATGATTTATGATGAAAATACTCTATGAACCCGTGATTTATCTCAATTCCTAAATTGTGCCTTTATGAAGTGGGTTTGTTGCTGATGAATGTATATGAATTGAATATGGTTGAATTTCTTTAGATTATTAAAGTATATAATTACCCATGCCCTAATTGTAGTAAATTATTGGCGTGTTGGTGACTTGGAAGTATGATCCTTGAAGGGCAAGTTATGATCAATTACTTGTTGAATTAGAATTATGAATTAGATGTTGATCCACTTGAAAGGTGGAGGTGTTTATTTACTATGTATGTGGTGGTATTAAATTGATGAATATCTTCCTTGTATCTCTATATATGAAGGATCTATGTATGATCACCAATTGAAGGATATGCATGTGAATTCAATGATAATGTGATGATCATGATTATAATGTAATTGTGCTATTATTAAAAGGCTATGCTCAATTATGCACTTATGAATGTTGATGATGAAACGTGAAGGGTTCTCCTATGTATTGATGTATATTGAATTGTTAGGCTTAAGACATCATTTTTTTGTGTTGATGAATGTGACCTTGAATGTTGTATCATGAGTTGGTAGGCTTAAACATCCTCTCTTTTATAATGAGTGTGTATTGACATGATGACGATGAATCTATAGGCCTATGACATTCCTTTCAATAAACAACCAATGAATATGTCTTGACTTAATGAACATGAATCGATAAACCGAGTGTTGGTAACCCTTGCTTGGTGAGTCTTTGACCTATTCTAATGTTGTGTGTTAGGATCGGTAGGCTAGTGGCACCCTTCTATAAATGAATGAATGATAAACCTTGAATCGGTAGACCCAAATGATGGTAGCCCTTTCATGTGTGATATGATGACCCCGTATCGATAGACCTAATGATGATGGAACCCTTCTTGGGTAGTCAATGAGCTACCCTTAATGTACCTTGAATCGGTAGACCTATTGATGGTGGCCCTTTCTTGTTTAATGTACTTTGGGTCGTTAGATCTACTGTAGGTAGCCCTCTCAAGTACAATGATGTTAATGTGAATGAACTACTCTATGGGAATGGAGGCTAAGCACCGAGTGGATATGGTAAGATGGAAACTCTCCCAATGTTAGGCTAGGGTTCCAATAAACATCTTCCTATCACATAACTATGTGCCCACATAGGATATATATTAGCCAGTGGTCTTCTTACCAAAGCTAAGATATTACCTAGTTCTACTTTAGACAAGTAGAACACCTTTCTTCGGTGTGGGGTCATATGACACCGGATTCCATGACTTAGCTCTCATGGTCTATGTCGGTTAAATGCCTATTCCCATCATGTGAGATGTGCATTATAGTTTCTTGAGAGGTTCTATGAAGTGTGGGTTGAAGTATGAGATGTTATCCATATATGGCACGAGTTGGCTTCAAGAGGGCTATAGTGAGATATCTAAGTCGTAATGACTAATGAATGAAAGTCCTCTAAATAAAGTTATTGAAGAATGTTGACTCTTAAATGCTTAATGTGATGATGCATGCTATACTTGAGTTATATTATGAGTTATTTTCCCTTGTCATGTCTTATAAAATGTTATGTCTCTTATGTGTGGATATTATGCAAAGGTGAAAATGAAGGAATGGTAAGTTCACTTTTGATGACCTTAATGTGGTGCCTTAATGTGGATGGTGGTATGAGACACTATCCATACATTACACAAGGTATAGCATGATGGTTACTCGAGGTGAAGGTAATAGCTTACATGTTGATATTGTTCAAAGGTGATGTTATTACTTGTATGATGATTATACTTGTATTTGATGTCTCTTATGCTATTGTTCATGTTATTTCTAAAAAGTGGCATAATGCATGGTTTCCAACCAAAATGTCCCTTTTAAAGCATATTTTTGCATGGTCATCATACTTAATACATTTTTGTGTGCTAACCCATTCTTCTATGTTTTTACTACAAGTGTAGGTTGATGAGTCCACAAATTGAACTCATTTAGGGCTTTATTTTAATAGAAATGGTGTCCTCAAATGCTTATTTTATCTCAATATCTGATGAAAATGCTTAGGTTTCAGGTATTTGAAGTTTGAAGGAAAGCATGGACGCTACTTCGCAAAAAGGAACGGAAAAGACTGAAAAGAACAAGAAAATGAAGCTCTGAGGATCGCCGAAGGGTCTCACTTCGCCTTTTGTTTCAGTGTGCTGAGCCCTAAAGGAAAAGATCAAGTCGGCAGAAAAAAGGGAGCAGTCGGCGCATCACCGAGAAGGTCCGCGAAGCAGTACTATGTCGCCCAATGACACAGAGCACGACGATGCCGAAGGATGATGCAAGACGGCGATGAACTACACCAAAAGGTGAATCGCTGAGTTGATTGGCGATTCCGACTAATGTCGCCGAACGATCCACCGCAACACATTTTTGAAAACTATAAATACTCGTTGAGAGTTATAGCTTAAAAAAAGTTTTAGCATTACATTTTTCGTATCAACTTTTAAACAATATAATTTTTAGTACTTTTTACTCTCAAGTTTGGAGAGGGTTTTGGAAACTGGAAGAAAAGAGTCCATCTTCCCCAAGTTGGAAGTGGGTCTTCTCTATTCTTCTTCCTTTGCTTAAATCAAGGTTTAATTTCTTATACCCATTTGATTTCACTATCATTTTAGGCGTATTTTGTTATTTCTTGATGTATGGTTAAAAACCTCCATTCTTGGGGTGTGATTTAGCAAATATGTGTTGATATTATGGTTGGATCTTGCTTGTTGATAAGTTAGATGTATTTTAATGGTGATTTCACCTAGTGGTTGTGGTTTGATTTAATGGGTTTGTAGTTGCAAATACAAAGCCACCCATGTGTTTTTGGCTTGCCCGAGAGGGAGGTCGCGAAACCAAGACCACTAGACAGATGACCTAAGGAGTGGGTCGACATGAGGTTAAGCCCGAGAGGGTGAGCCCTAGTCCCATATCCTAACACTCAGCTCGAGAGAGTGAGTGGGGTAAGGCATATGCTGGTCTTCATGCGACAAATGGGTGTCCGAGAGGAACGCATTTAAAACGGGGTAAGTTGCCCGAGAGGGAACTTATTTCCATCTAAAGCTTAGCCTAGTCACTATTATCTTGCAAATTTCCTATCGAAAG
>JAJOOO010009981.1:0-18734 GCA_029582685.1 Solanum piurae
CGACTAAAGAAACATACGAATGGGCACCCCTCCATAAGGGCTTTTACAATACCCTTGGGCCACCTTTTCTTTTCTTAATATACATATTTTTAGTAATATTCTCTAGTTAACTTTCGACTTTGCACGTCTATTAAAAGATAATAATTAATATGAAAAGTTTATCATAATATTAGTATTAATTGATGCATAATTTTAGATCTTGTGAAATAATTTAAGGAATAAAATTATTAATATCAAAGATGACAAATAAAAATAAATTTTATTTTTGAAATCATAAACAAGTAAAAATAAACGGGGAAAGATAGTATTTCTTAATCATATTTATTCATGTTGAAAAGGAAATATGTAGTTGGACGAATTGAACTTCTCTTCTCGGCTGACCTTTCGCTTGTTCACAACTGTCCAAATTATTAGACACCATAAAGACTTTTCTATAAGAAAAAAAAAATGCCTATGAATTGAATATTGTCTTCATACTAAGTTGATTGGCTCTTCGAACAAATAATATACCTCATGTAATTTAATAAATGAGCTTTTGGAACAAGTGTTTTTCATATTTTTTTTAAAAACATAATAAATTTATCTAATTGATTTATAGTTTTACTTTATAACATATATATATAGTTAATAGAGAAGTGAGAAATATTCATCAAGGAAAATATTTTCCGGAAAAGTTTTCCAATTTTCTCATGTTTTGAAAAATATTTTCCAAATCAACTCATTTCCTCAAATTTAAAAAAATTGTCATCCCTTCAAAAATTAAGGAAAACATTTTTCAAAACTCTCTTTCAACTTTTAATTACAATTTTTTTTGTCCCTACCCACAAACCAGCCCCTCCAACCACCACCACCCCAAAAAAAAAAAAATTAAAGCTTGTTTTCAAAAAATATTTTTAACTTTAATTTTTTATTTTTTTACCCCACTCTCACCCCTACCCTCAGCCCCCTACCACCACCACCCCAAAAGAAATAAAATTAAAAGTTGTTTTAAAAGATATTTTCAATTTCAAACTTTTTAATTTTTTACCCCACCTCACCCCCTCGAACCTCCCATCAGCCCCCACCCCTCTCCAAAAAAAATCAAATTTTTATTTTTTCACCCCTACCCTCACCCCCCCCCCCAAAAAAAACAATTTAAGTTTATTTTAAAAAAATATATTCAACTTTAAAATTTTATTTTTTTCACCCTACCCCGACCCCCCCCCCCAAAAAAAACAATTTAACTTTGTTCTTAAAAATATTTTCAACTTCAAAATTTTATTTTTTCACCCCTATCCTCGACCCCCCCCCACACCCTACTCCCCACGCCCCCCACCCACCAAAAAAAAATTAAGTTTTTTTTAAAAAATATTTTCAACTTCATATTTTTATTTTTTCACCCCTACCCCCCCCAACCAGCCCCACTACCAGCACCCCCCGCCCCCCTCACCCCCAAAATAAAATTTAAGTTTGTTTTTAAAAAAATATTTTCAACTTCAATTTTTTATTTTTTCACCCCTACCCTCGACCACTCCCCCACCTCCCAAAAATAATAATTTAAGTTTGATTTTTAAAAATATTTTCAATAAGATATTTTTTCAAAAACATTTTTCATTCATAAATCAAACGAGAAAAGGATCAAAATCGTCCTTTATGTTGAATTAAGAATCAAAGCAGTCTTTGTCTTTTAATATGGAGCATTACTAGTCCTCCATATTTCAAGAATTGGTACACTTTTAGTATTCTTCCAACCATTTGTCTATTTTTTAATAAAGCCTTTCTTTTGCACGTGAGAAAACATATACATGATAATTTTGTTTTCACCGTTGCAAATCAAACTTAACCGTCTTCTTCGATAAATCTATATTCACTTGGTGGACGATTTTGATCCTTTTCTCACGTGCAAAAGAAAAGCTCTATTAAAAAATAGTCAAATGTTTGAAAGAATACAAAAAGTGTACCAATTCTTGAAACATGGAGAACTATTAGTGCTCCATATAAAAAGACAAGGACTACTTTGATTCTTAACTCAAACATAAATGACGATTTTGATCCTTGTCTCTAAATCAAACACTAAAAAATATTTTCCGAAAAATAAGTTAAAAATCTACTTGTTTTTCAGAAAAATATTTTTTAGGAAAATATTTTCATTCATACCAAACACACCCTAAGTGTAATGAGAAGAATGTTTGAAATCAAACTCGTAACTATTGAACAATCTTATATATGCATTGATTCTCAACATTAAATACTTATTTTTCAAGACATCATTTAATAGGGGATAATTTGATAAAATATTTATATCAATAATTATTTTTTTAATAGATATGTCAAGTTAAATGGTAACTAGTAAAAATGACGGAAGGGAATAACAAAGAAAGAGGTTCCTCTGAAAAAAGTCCACTACATTATTATAAATTCTTTAATGACATTGACACAAAATTAAATAAAGTGTTTAATAAAATTGGGATTGTCCTAATCACGATCAGATATATGATAGTCTTTTTAATTTGGGTTAGTTTCCAAACTATTTTTTTTTTTTCAATTTGTTCCAGAATCTGCCACCTCACTGACATGTCAGTTTGCATGCACTTCAAAAAAATTTATATAAAATATTTGTCACTTTTCACCTGTACAAATATCTAAAAATTTATTTGCTAAGGCTTCAAAAATAGGAAAAAAATAATTACCTACTAGGATTTGTGCCTAAGCTAGAATTTAATATTTTTTATCAAGCCTTCGCTAGAGTTTAATTCTGACAATATAACGTTTGTATTTCTCTCCCACAATCACGTTTTTGTGGTTTAAATTGCTTCCATTTTGCCCAGTGATACTGTGAAAATTACTTTCGTTTTATTTTGTTTTCCCGGACTACTAAGATGTCCGAATTTACATTTTATTCAATTCACCAAGGCATTTTGTCAATTAATACGTCCTTCCTCATTTTTGGATGTGAAAGTATCTACCATAAGCTTTTTTTTATTTGAACCCTCGTAATTTTTAATTTACTTCATTAATCACAAAGGTGTTGGGTTTATGATCTTTTTATTCCTTCCTATATGGATAAATAAAAGTCTTATTAGGACCAGCCCAATTTAGCCCATAACCTCAATATTATGTGGCATATATAAGGCTTATTTGGTCTTATTTTCAGAAACACAAGAGAGATTCGTTTTAGAGATTGAGAGAAAAAGAGAAAAATTCCGTTTTTGCTTCTGGAAATTTTCTGCTCAGGCAGTCCACTTCAGACAGAGTTTGCCGATTCATTAACCGTTGGATCGTGCTCAAATTTGAACTGGGAGTTCTCAACATCTCGTTTTTGCAATTCAACGGTGGAGATCGGATTTGGAGGTCTTTAGATTCTGATTTTGGGACGTGAACAGTAGCTGATTTTTGGGTGAAATCTCTCCTTTAATTCTCTAGTTTTGATGCAATCTTGTTTTGTTGTTGCTCGTTGTTTGGCGCTTGTTTTGTGGCCAATTTTGGAGAACAATTTTGTAACTCGTGATGTTTAGTGGAGCTTTTGGTCCTGTGGTTTTTTACTCTTCACCTTGAAGGGTTTTTCACGTAAATCGTTGTGTCTTGTGTGATTGATTTATTCTTATCTTGTTGTTTTTATTTGGTTGATATACTTGATGTCCATTCTTCGTATTGCTTGATTTGGTTTGTCTTCTCTTGGTTCAAATTGAAAGGGAAAGTTAGACTTGGGTATTATTCCGCTGTTATTATGTCGGACATTCTTGTTAGCGCTTTGTCTTTCCCAACAAAGTGGTATCAAAGCATAGATTATTGTTCATTATTAATTTGAATGATGGAGGCAAATATGAACAAGATGGTTTGTTTGAATGGTAGTAACTATCATATTTGGAGAGGCAAGATGAAAGATCTTCTATTTGTCAAGAAAATGCATTTACCTCTAATAAACCCCAGTCCATGATGGATGAGGAATGGGAATTTGAGCACTTGCAGATTTGTGGCTATATTAGACAATGAGTTGAAGATAATGTTCGAAATCACATTGTGAATGAGACACATGCCAGAAGTTTGTGGGACAAGCTCGAGACACTATATGCTTCGAAGACTGGCAACAATAAGTTGTTTCTATTGAAACAATTGATGAATATCAGGTATAAAGAGGACACTCATATTTCTGATCATATTAATGGTTTTCAGGGTGTTCTTGACCAGCTATCTGGAATGAATGTAAAATTCGATGAAAAAATACAAGGACTATGATTTCTTAATACTCTGCCAGACTCTTTTGAAACTCTTTGAGTTAGATGTATGCTTTCAGATGCTAAGATGTTAGATTCTTTTTGGACAGAAGCACTTAATATTGTTGCATATGTTATCAATTTATCTCCTACTATTGTTTTGAATGGTGATGTCCCTCACAGAGTTTGGTCTGGTAAGAATGTTTCTTATGATCATCTTAAAGTTTTTGGGTGTAAAGCCTTTGTGCATGTTCCTAAGGATGAAAGGTCAAAGTTAGATCTTAAAACTAGGCAATGTATCTTTGTTGGTTATGGTCAAGATGAATTTGGCTATCGTTTTTTTGATCCAGTTGAGAAGAAACTTGTTAGAAGCCGTGATGTTATGTTCTTTGAAGACCAAACAATTGAAGATCTTGACAAAATTGAGAAAGTTGATTCTCCGAGTAGTGACAGCCTAGTTGATGTTGATCCAGTGCCTTTGACTATTCCACTTAGTGAAAATCTTCAAAATGATGTAAATCAAATTGATATTGAAGATGGTGATCATATTCAGAATGACCAGTATGCCGCTGATGCTCCAGTGCAAAACGATGTGTATGGTCAACAATTAACTATTATTGATGCTCTAGAGAGTTCTCTCAGAAGATCTACTAGAGAGAAAATACCTTCATCTCGTTATTCTTCCAATGAGTATATATTCTTGACTGATGGGGGAAAACCATAGAGTCTTGATGAGGCCATGGAAAGTGAAGAAAAAGAAAGGTGGTTTGATGATATAGAAGATGAAGTGAAGTCTCTACATTATAATCATATCTTTGATTTGGTATGCTACCTAAAGATCGAAAAACTTTGAAAAATAGGTGGATTTTTAGGGTAAAATATGAAGATGGTAACCCAGTTCCACGGTACAAGGCTAGATTAGTTGTGAAGGGTTTTAGCCAGAAAAAAAGAATTGATTTTGATGAGATATTCTTTCCAATTGTGAAGATGTCATCCATCTGTGTGGTTCTAGGCTTGGCTGCAAGTCTGGATTTAGAGGTTGAACAGATGGATGTTAAAACTATTTTCTCCATGGTGACTTGGATGAAGAAATTTATATGAAGCAGCCGGAAGGCTTTGAAGTCAAGGGAAAAGAGAATTATGTTTGCAAATTGAAGAAGAGCTTGTATGGTTTAAAACAAGCTCCAAGACAATGGTACAGAAAGTTTGATTCTTTTATGAGTCAGCAGGGCTTCAAGAAGACTTCTTCAGACCATTGCGTTTTTGTGCAAAATTTCTCTGATGGTGACTTTATTATCGTTTTGCTTTAAGTTGATGACATGCTTGTTGTTGGTCATAATGCTTGCAAGACTAAAGAGTTGAAGCAAGAGTTGAATAAGTCTTTTGCTATGAAAGACTTGGGACCAGCAACGAAGATTCTTGGCATGCAGATTGTCCGTGATAGAGATGCAAAATAATCGTGGTTGTCACAAGAGAAGTATATTCAGAAAGTACTTCGTAGATTCAACATGGACAAAGCTAAGGTTATCAATACACCTTTAGCTATGCACTTCAAATTGAGTACTAGACATTGTCCTACCAGCGATGGTGAGAAGGAAGATATGAAGAAAGTTCCTTATGCTTCAGTTGTTGGTAGTTTGATGTATGCAATGGTGTGTACAAGACCAGATATTGCTCATGTTGTTAGTATTGTTAGCCGTTTTTTTTCTAATCCGGGAAGAGAGCATTGAAATGTTGTAAAGTGGATTATGAGATATCTTTGTGACACTTCTAGTTTGAGTTTGTATTTTGGTACAGAGATGCCTATTCTTTGTGGTTACACTGATTCAGACATGGCTGATGATATTGATACTCGTAAGTCTACTTCAGGCTACTTGATTACTTGGCAATCTAGGTTGCAAAAATGTGTTGCTTTATCTACTACAGAGGTTGAAGAGATTTTTGGGGGAACTTGGTTGTGCTCAAGAGAGGTATGTGTTTTATTGCGATAGTCAAAGTGCTATTCATCTTGGCAAGAATTCTACATTTCATGATCGGTCTAAACACATTGATGTGAGGTATCATTAGATTCAAGATGTGTTGGATTCTAAGTTGCTTGAACTTGAAACGATCCATACCAATGATAATGGTTCCGACATAATGACTAAAGCTTTCCCAAGAGGGAAGTTTGAGGATTGTTGCATGATCGCCGGGATGGCGGTCTCCTCCACATAGTTGTGAGGGGGAGAATTGTTAGGTTTAGGATCTTTTTTTCCCTTCCTATGTAGATAAATAAAAGTCTTATTAGGACCAGCCCACTTTAGCCCATAACCTCAATATTATGTGGCATATATAAGGCTTATTTGGTCTTATTTTCAGAAACACAAGAGAGAAAAATCAAGAGAGATTCGTTTTAGAGTTTGAGAGAAAAAGAGAAAATTCCCGTTTTTGCTTCTGGAAATTTTCTGCTCAGGCAGTCCACTTCAGACAGAGTTTGTCGCTTCATTAACCGTTGGATAGTGCTCAAAATTCAACGGTGGAGATCGTATTTGGAGGTCTGTAGCTTCTGATTTTGGGGCGTGAACAGTAGCTGATTTTTGGGTGAAATCTCTCCTTTAATTCTCTAGTTTTGGTGCAATCTTGTTTTGTTGTTGCTCGTTGTTTGGCGCTTGTTTTGTGGCCAATTTTGGAGAACAATTTTGTAACTCTTGATGTTTAGTGGAGTTTTTGGTCCTGTGGTTTCTTACTCTTCACATCGAAGGATTTTCCACGTAAATCGTTGTGTCTAGTGTGATTGGCTTATTCTTATCTTGTTGTTTTTATTTGGTTGATATACTTGCTGTCCATTCTTTGTATTGCTTGATTTGGTTTGTCTTCTCTTGATTCAAATTGAAAGGGAAAATTAGACTTGGGTATTATTCCGTTGTTATCCTGCCGGACATTCTTGTTAGTGCCTTGCCTTTCCCAACAAAAGGAGCCAGCAAATCAACAAAATTAGTTAAAAAATTAACCTCACACAACACAAGATGTGTATGTCCAATAACACATACAGTTTCTTTACCTGGTTGAACTAAAAAATTACTGCATTTATCATCTTAAATTGGTATAAAATAGAAAGAATCATTAACAACATGCAAACAATAAACAGACATAAAGGGAGCCGAAGTCACATACACTGGTCACTAATAGGTGTATAATTTTATTTCACCATTAGTATAATTTAATCTATTACTCCTCAGTTTTAATTATGTGACACATTTCGTTTTTCAAGTTTCAAACAGTTTAAGTTTGACAGAAAATTTGCTTATGAAATCTTCAATTTTTTAAAAATGAAATTTATATATTTGTAAACAACGTAAAAAGTACTATAAGTTACAATACTTGACAATTCAAAATATTTAAAAGATATATGAAAAATTTACATGTCTAAATCTCGAATCTGAAATGTGTCACATAAATTGAGACAGAGGGAGTATAACATATCAATTAGGATTACTATTTTCATTGGAAAAACAAATCTCTATCGGAAAACAGTCTTTCTCTTCCTTACAAAGGTTTATGTAAGATCTATGTATACCCTACTCTCCGTAGACCTCACTTGTGAAACTACATTGGACGACGGAAATAGCATTGGTGTATAAACGAAACTCAGCACCAATAATGTTGAAGGAAATATGGAAGGTTGGGGAACACGCGAAACAAGGAAGAATCTTCCAAAAAGGCAACTTGAAGAAATATCTTGGTGTCTTTGGCCCACGAAACAAGGAAATATCTTACACTTTCTGAGCTCACCCAATTGCTTTGCTTCTTCTAAAGTTTATCTATTTGAGCATCTACACAGCACTTGCTTTAACATTACAATTTACAACCTAAAAATTATTCTGATGCTGATGCCTCTTTACTACTACAATAGACATCATTTTCCTATGTTGTAGACTTGAATAAACACAAAGTCAGATGAGGGAAAAGATAAGTTTTTAGGCACAATATTAAAGGATACAAAAAAGACCCCTTGAAGAAAGAAAGTCAAGGTCTCATTTGCAAAGATTATAACCATACACAACCTCATCTTCAACTCCAATTTCATATAGTGAAAATATTTGGAATCTATGATCAAACGCCTACTTAAGGCAGCTAATGAAATTAGTAACATAGAAGTGTAGAACTATAGACCATCCATCATTGGTGCTAACTGCTAAGAGTAGTTGTTGCCAAACCACACATGTTAAGAGCAACTTGCAAAACCCTAACATAATTTAGTGTTTAGATCAATTCTAAAGCGAAAAGAAGAAAACTAAAAAGAAAGCGAAAAGAAGAAAACTAAAAAGAAAGCGAAAAGAAGAAAACTAAAAAGATGCAACACAAAACAAATCACTCCAACATTTCAAATTACGTTTTCATTTATTTCTTTCCTTTTCAATTTCATGTTTTCTGAAGTTGGTAAATTATTCTTTTTCTAAGAATGTTAGATCATCTAAAGCTTTCAAAGGAAATATATAACAGATAAATCATGACGAGAAAAACTGGACGATTGAAACTTTTATTGGTATAGATAAGGGCAAAACCAAAGGCGTATAGCATAATATATTAAGAGCTTCAAGCTCTAAATTACAAGAAGGTAGCATTAAAAGTAACCACTCTCCTTCACAACTAAAGGGAGAGAATGGTCAGAGAAAGTCGCAGTATCTGTTACTTGCCTTTGTCGTAGTCACTACTGCTCAGAAGCAGATGCAGGAGTTGTTTTCACAGAAGGATTGTAGACGCTGAACTCTCCAAAGTCTCTTCTACCACTAGAAAAAATATATGCCACGTCAGTGCTTTTGAACAAAGAAAAAGTAGTTGTCACTAAAGAGATTTTTCGCTTCTCATAAATCCGAATTGCCTCCACAAACTAAAGCTGCACGTCTATATCATATGATCCGTGAGCTATTCCTCTAAGAATACTGATTAACAGCTTCAGTAGACACAAGCTATATAGCATTTGACCAGAACAACAATGGAACCTTCTATTTTAAGGTTACTGGAAGAAAAATGGCAAGAGAATAGTGCTAGTTTTTGAGAAGGAGAAGGGAGGATGTGTTTATTTCTTAGATGCACCAAGTATTTATCTATACTCAAAATGACAAATTCACCATTTATGTGTGCTTATGCATATTTACGCTAGCATATGTTGGGACTGATTTTATTCTATAATGTGCTCTTTCACTATATCTCAAAGTGTCCTAATCACACTCTACTAGTATAATATTCGTACTTAAAATCCTCAAATAAACTACAACTTTAACCTCTCATCTTGTGGTAGTATCTTGAAGTTGTGTTTGGTGTGGATGTGTTCTTATTTTCCCATCTTTGGTTGGACAAAATTTTTGGAATACATTTTCTCTAGGAAAACAGGTTGCTTATCTAAATGCTCTTGAAATAAACATTTTTTTGTTTACTTACCAAACATAAGAAAATAAATAAGAAACCAACTTGTTTTCGGTAAAGATATGGCACCTGGGCCTAACTCAACCCCAAAAGCTAACTCATGAGGGGAGGTTTGACCAAGTCCATATAAGGAGACCACCAATCCATTCCCCAACCAATGTGGGACTTTTACCCACTCTGACATCCCCCTTCACGCCCAGGCCCGACTGGAGCATGGATCGGGAGCCTAAACGGGGATAGACCTGGCTCTGATACCATGTAAAGATATGACACCTGGACCTAACTCAACCTCAGAAGCTAGCTCATGAGGGGAGGTTTGCCCAAGTCCATATAAAGAGACCACCAGTCCATTCCCCAACCAATGTAGGACTTTTATCCACTCTAACATTTTCCATGGAAAATATGCTCCCTCATACCAAACACACGTGTAGATATTAAAATGAAAGGTCAATATCATTTTATATTGATTGTATAAAATCCTATTTCGTTTAAAAAGATCAAATGTTAGACGGAGATGACAGTGGATTCCTAACCTGTGCATTATATCCCAGCCAGCAGGTAAGAAGCGTGGATGAACAGCTTCAACAAAAACTTGTCTCCATCTCTGACAAAATTCACGAATTCCCTCCTCCCCATTCTCTTCGAGTAGATGATTAACAACTTGCTTCCCATGTGGTCCATGCCCTAATAGTGAGAGCTTTGAGTCTCGTTTGGATGATATACTAGCATTTATATTAGAAATGGAATTAGCAGTTCCATTAGACACATCACAGCTTTCATCTACATATGACTCCGAAAGAATATCATCCTGTTTCGCTAAGGATTCTCTTTCGAGCGGGATATCATTGTTATGAACAATAGAGGACCCATCATTGACCCCAAAAAGTGAATCACTAATAGTCATGTCCTCTATTGGTAATACGTTGGTATTTTCTTCATTGTTGCTTGAATTATCTGAAATTTCCTCTGGTGGAGATGCTCCTTTGGCTTGCTTGTTATCTAGCTTATCATCTGATGTGGTACTTCTACTAGAATCTTTGCAAGCTAACATTCTCTTTTTCTCAAATCGCTTTCTCCTATTAGTACTAATCCCAATTAACAAAGCTCTTTCGAGATCTTCATCAGAAACTTCCCGTCCACCGTAATAGTTCCTGACAATCTACAATAACAAAAGACAATAAGAAAGTTTTCAACTATTAGCAGTTTCAAACAAGGTAACTCAGCAAAAAATTGAAAGGATTACTTAAATTGATGGAGAGAGTAAAGATGTCAGAAAACAGATGACTAAGACACCCGAAACATAAAAAATAAACACAAAGAAATACGCAAGTGATTTCATGATGCAAAATTCAGAAAGTACATCCAAAGCAGTTCATTCAAATTTAACTCAGTACTGTAGAATCAAGGATGCAAGTTACAAGACAGAGTAAGGTAGAACAACCAACAGAAACAGAATTAAAGGATAATATAAATATTTCGTCTCCAGTCTAAAACATCTAACGACGGAAGACTGTATTATTATCATCATTGAGTGGTATATATTTCACAGTGAAGAACTGTTGGCCTTTATTTTAATAATAGAACCAAGCTTTTTGTCAGGTTTTATTCTTTTCCATTTCTCTGATAAGCATGTCTCAGATTCATGCACAAAGCAATTGGTGTCGCCAAATCAAAGCACTTGATAATGTTTGACAAGGTTGAACATTTTGGCTTAAATACCAAGATATTGCTCCTTGCTCTATGCTAGCCTTCTTGATAATGAACTTAAGCAAAATTATCAGATACTGAAAATTCTCTTCTAAAGGGTAATAATTTGTTCCAACATAGTAATGGAAAATATAATTGTTATGAGTGAATAGATTGACCCTAAGGTGGATGTCTGAACTTACTAGGAAGGATAAGATTATGAATGAACACATCTGGGACAAGGTAGGAGTGGCCTCCGTGCTGGACAAGATGAGGGAGTGACACTGAGATGGTTTGGGCATGTGAAGAGGTCAAAGTGAGGAGGTGCGAGATCTTGGTGATGGCGAGTTCAAGGAGGGGTAGAGGTAGGCCGAAGAAGTATTGGGATAGGTGATTAGACAAGATATGACACATCAAAGTTCACCAAGGAATGACCTTAGATAGGAGGATTTGGAGATTGCGGATTAGGGTAGAAGGTTAGTAGATAGTTGAATGTTGTCTCATTTTTCTACGAGTTAGGCTTGGTGGTAGTTTGGCGCCTTGTACCTGTTTCTCCTTTAATACCAGTAGTATTAGCAGTTTTGGCGTAGTTCTCTGTCCAGCGATATATATCGCTACCGATTGTGTCTTGATTATCACATTACTTTGTTGATGTTACAGTTTCTTTCTACATGCTATGTGATGCTTCCTCTAGTACTTGTTATATCTCTTTTCTTATGTATGTTCTTTTTTCTTTTTTTTTTGAAAAGGTAACTTGTATTATAAACACAGGAATACTCGGGACGTATTCCAGTAATACTTACAATCAGAAATACAAAAGTGTTGTTGTTTTCCTATGAACTCACTAAGGACTCTAAGATACTAGGGATATCCTCATCTTCATGAGGATATTCATGTTTACACCAAAAATAGAAAAGAGCTAAACATTTCAGCTTCATCTTCTCCATAGAGCAGCTCTTGTTCTCAAAACATCTCTGATTCCTTTCCAGCCAAATAGTCCACCAAATGCAGGCTAGGACAATCTTCCATCTCTCCCTGTGCCCCTACTGATTTCCATCCCGATTCCAACATGCCAAAGCTTCCTTTATGTATGTTCTGTGATATGTGTTACCTATGCCGAGGGTCTTTTGGAAAAAGCGTCTCTACCTATGTGAGGTAGGGGTAAGATCTGCATACATTCTACCCTACATTCTACCCCCCAGACTCCACCTTGTGGGACTACACTAGGTATGTTGATGTTGTTGAGTGAATAGATTGACCATCAAACAGCAATTAACTACTACACATAAAATAGGGCAGCAAAAGGAAAAAGGAAAGGAAATAGAAAAAGAACAAGAATGAAACAGATCGAAGGTGAAAGCGAACTAAGATGATAAGTTTACACCTTTACAGTCAATAGCAGAGAAAAGCAAACCTGGGGGCTGTCAACAAATTCTGAAATTAGATACTGATAGAACTGAAACAGGAAGGATGAAATTCATACTATTGAATAATTCAATTGGTGTTTTAAAAAAGAAAAGAAAAAAGTGCAGTGTCTGGTCATTACATGCAATACTGAGTTATCTCCTATCATAAAAATTTGGAACTATGTACAACTTTTCACACTTTTAACATCTAATATGCTTCTTTTATTAAGTTTAACATCTAATTATGCTGATATTTCTTGTCTAAATATTAATTACAACAATGTTATCTACGTATGCTATGATATTTAATTTTCTTTATTAGTCTATATAGTCAAATGTGGTAAAATCAAATATTGAACCATCATACATCATCATTGACCTTCAAATATGGAATTATCACACATTTAACATAAACTAGCATTTTCCTCATGTAAGTTAAATTGTCTCTACTTAAAAGTTGAAGAACGTTTTGGTTGGCACCATTTTCAGGAACATGGTTAGTGAGGATTCATATAGCCGACCCTGATTTGTTTGGGACTAAGGCATAGTTGTTGTTCTAGTTAGCACCAGCAACAAAGTGACCTGCTTTTGTATCGAACACATTTAATGTCTAATCAGAAAATATATTCCGTTTGAAGTTCTAAATTCAGCCATCCACCAAATGCTAAGAGCTGATCAATCCACTTCTCAGGTCCCATTAAGCGATGCAAAGGACCACACCACCAAGAAACTAGCATTTTCTATGGTTGCAAGCAGTTGTAAAGAGAAGAGCAGTTTAAAATTAAGCATTGCTTTTAGCAAATTAAGCAACACAATATTGAAGATACCTTAAGTTATATTAGCTAAGAGTACATGTATATACTAAATATATGCTAAACTTTCATACCATTATTAATTCTTCTCGGCGCTTAGCTGGCATTCTTGATCCATGACGTAGTAACGCCATGGCTGCTGTACGCAACTGCAAAGGAGATACTCCTTCCTCCTCTACATTTAACTTTGGCACAGATGAGTCTGATGAATTCTGATTTTGATTAGAATCGACTACTCGACGAACAAAAAGTGGTATCCCAAATTCTATAGCTATCTTTCTCTTATATTTCTCAGCCGCAGCATGAGCAACTTCATGGCAGTCCACACAAAGAAGGACAATGTCATGAGAGCGATGGCTCTTTAAATGCTCAGGGAAGTGCATTCTATAGCATGAAGGTATGATTCGATAACGTAAATAGTGATTTCCTTCACCACAGCCAACACAAATATTTCTTTTACTTTGGATGTAAAAATCATTGCCCTCATCTTCAGGGCGACCTTTAGGTTCAAAAAGAAGCATTATAGCAGGAGGGTCCTCTTCAATAAGTTTAGCCAAATTTCGGCTGACATACCTGTAACAAGGTTTCAGATCCCATATTAACTTCACGTATCAATCATTGAAGAAGACAAGAAAAAGAACCCAATATTTCACTAACCATTCAAGTTTTCTACGATCACAATAACATAATAATCTTCCATCATTTGCAAAAATCCTACAATTGTGGTAAACAGGAGATTTGCAAGAAAATTTTTGGACAAACAACTTCCGAGAAGCCTTCTTAGCAAATTGCTTGGAATTTTTCAGTCCATTTTTCTTGAAAGAAGATCTAACTGGCATCTTCAAGCTAGTTTTAGATAATAGAGCATAGTTGTATACAGAAAGAGGACAACTCCCATCTGACCCAAGGCAGTTTTGAAGAATCAACTTACAATTGTCATCATTCATTCCTGTTTCATCTAAAAACAAGTACTCGAGGTCGTCCAAGTGACTGCAAACTACGGCTGAAAGAGACTGAAATAAGCTGCTGCTACTCTGAGAGTCTAGATTCTGATCGGCTTCTGATATTGTATTGCATATATCCAATTCTGTTGTAGGTACTTTAGCTGCAAGTGCAATAATGGCATGCTCAGACAAAA
The DNA here is from genome assembly GCA_029582685.1 of Solanum piurae. Lineage (NCBI taxonomy): Eukaryota > Viridiplantae > Streptophyta > Magnoliopsida > Solanales > Solanaceae > Solanum > Solanum piurae. Next base: position 14,642 of record JAJOOO010009981.1, read on the forward strand.
CATATCTCAAGCTTTCATCATGTACACGAGCCTAGAAAGACACAAATTAAATTAAGTAAGCTCAAAGAACATAAGCAAAATATCAAAAATAGAAATTGTGTTTTAAGAAACAAGTACAAAGATCAAATAAACAACAGTGTGTTGGTAATTACGAATGATGTTTTTTTGATTGACAGAATTGTCACACGACATTATGATGATAAAGAGATTATATTATGATCCAAATACTACTTAGTACTTACCATTAAATCTCTCCAAGCACACAAATGCCTCACGAGTTCATGGAACTAACACCAAAAAAGAAGTAATCAGCACTCAGAAATCAAGCTGTCTAAAGAAGAAAAAGAGCATACAAAGAATAGTACCTTTGACTCATCAGAACTTAACATAAAACTTCCTTTATCACTCTGATAACGGGAGATTATAGATGATGCAGCAGACTCTCCTGGGTAAGTTTCACACTCTTTTGAAAAAAGTTGTAAGCAGATTAAATTGGAACGCCGGGTGGCCTCAAGTACAAAACTGGACTTGTCTCTGAGATGTGATGAATTTTCTGTTACACAAATATCTTCAGGATTTTGATACTTCAGATGAGTCAATTAATTAAAGGATTGCCTTGGGAAAAATTATAATAACAAGAAGAACAACTACACCTCAACCCCAATCTAGGTGGGGCTAGCTATAAGAATCAACAATATCGATTTTTCTCTGTTTGGTCCCATCCCGTTCCAATATTCAATAATTTGGGGTTAGAAAATATTAGAAGTTCTCTACATGTTCTACTAACACACAAGTTCATACTGAAAAGATTCATAGACCTTAAAAAACTATAAAAGTTAATCCTTTATCTTCTAGACAGTGAATGACCACAGAAGCCCATCCATCCGAATGTCAAAATATAGCAAGCACTACTAGAATAATGGAAAAATAGCCACGAACCACAGTTATAGTATAGTTATATCTAAAGCTTTGACATCTTAGTTGTTTTGCTAACAACTTTTGCCAATCAAACTACAATTCTATGATCTTTTTCTGAAGAACAAACTTCCTATCAGCATGATGTACTCATGAGCACCCAAGTGGAATTGCGACCTTTTTAATGAACATTGGTAGGTTTAAGCTACTTCCAACAGAGTTCTACAGCAGTAAAGCCCCAAACTATTCCCTATCCTTTATTCAAATTATCAGATATTGCTTAGGACCCGTTCATACTGACCTTCAAAAAACCTATGTCACCTTAAAACACTATGTCCAGCAAGGATGCAAATTATAATATGTACTCCCTTCCATTTTATGTGGCCAGACATGGATTTGTACTACTTTAACTAGCATATTAAACAAGTTTGTAGTAGAAGAAAGTATTGAAGTAATAGTTACAAGATAAGCTTGATGAGAAAAGATCACTACAACTTAAATTTGGTTATTTTTAGATGTGAATGCTTGAACCTTGTGACAGTTATAAAATAATAGCATTAGAAAAATGATATTAAATATTTGGGATGCCACAATATAAAAATAATGTCATATAAATTGGGATAGCAGAACTATTTAAGTTCCTTCAAACTTTATGTCACATTAGGTTTACTGATTTAATAAATGCAAAAGTAACACTCAAAAGTGAAAGAGGGCTTGAACTCAATAAATATTACCAAAAAGTTCCTTCAGCACATGACTACAAGGACTTGATTGCATAGTATAAGAGCTAAATAACAACACACACTTCCTCTCAACCTCAGAGATGCTCAACAAACCATAATCTGTATCCAACTAACAAGTTTGCAGAAGTGTATACTGAGAGGATCTCAGCAAGCTCTCCACTCATAGAGATAATAAGTGTATACATATTAGTCAGGAGAGTAGAAGACTAATGTTTATATGTGTACATGAGTGGAGACCCATACCGGTATCATGTTGTTTGAGCTCGCAAGAAAGACGATGCGTGATGTACATCAAATAGTGTGCATCAGTTCGAGCATATTGCACCATTTCAGCTGGAAGTGGACGTTGCCTCCAGTCTTCTTTCTAAAGTTTTAATAAAGAATAGAACTGTAGTTTAGATCAAGATTTTGCCAGCTGAACTATAAGAGCAGTGCACCAACACTACAGTATAGCATGAAATATGCTCAAATCACCAATGTATCCACTGAAAATCATGTTTGCTGACCAGAGGATAATGGCCAGCCACTTAACGTTCATAAACCACAGTGTTACCTATTCCAAAGAGCAATTGCCAGTGTCTATATTCCTTTTCAAAGTGTCCAGTCTGCTCAGAGGCATTATAAGTGCAAATCTTGTTTCGCTAACAATTTAAGAGATGGTAGCAAAAAGGGCAGCACCAGTGCTGCGGTCACACACACTCACACTACCTACATAATCAATTAATTTACAGTTTTCATCTAATAGCACCATTATTTAAAGAATTCTTTACTTCAAGGGACACAATTAGTCTTAATGCATATGCTCTGAGGAAAAGGGAAATCAAAGTGACATTTTGAGAGAGATAAATACAATCTAGAACTCACACAGCATTATCGTATTCCTTTCCACAATTCTATGAAAATCTATTACATTCCTAAGTTCCACTCAGAATTCAAATCCACCAAAAATATGACACTGATAATAATAAAAAAATATAGATTAAAAAAATCCATCCATCACAACTCATCAACAGTAAAGATAGCAACAGCTACCCATGGAGGAAATAGAAATGTATGTAAAAGAAAATTATGTATCCAGCAAGCTCCTTCCTATACCTGTAATAGTTTATTTGTGACAATGCCACAGTACGTATCCAGCAAATATGCCAAAGACCTTTGTGGTTTAGACAACACATCACAAGCCTGGAATAAAACAAAACAACACAGGCTTAAAACTAAATAAGAAACATCATTGTCAATCATACACAAGAAAAACACACTAAGCATCTTCAGTTAAAATCTTCACTTCATTAGACAAAAGAATACACAGTAACTTGACACCTTACCTTTGCAGTGTCAAATAAATTAACAACATATATGTGGAAATCCCGTTGAAGCCAAAGAACATCGTTATCTGCACCATGGAATACCTATAACAGGGAAAACAACACCTTTTGATGAATCACTTGAAAACTACTCGCTCCATCCACTTTTACTTGCCCATTATACTAAAAATAAATGTTCACTTTTACTTGTCCAGTTCGAAAAAACAAAAGATAATTTACCACTTTATACCTATTTTACCCTTATTATTAAGTACTAAATTACTTCCAATTCATTTCCCAATGAGTGAGATAGACTTATTTCAGTAGCGAATTTATATACTAAAAAGGGGCACGTGAACCCATGGTCTTGTAAATATATGGCACCTGGGCCTAACTCAACCCCAAATGCTAGCTCATGAGAGGAGGATTGCCCAAATTCATATAAGAAGACCATCAGTACATTCCCTAACCTATGTGGAACTTTTACCCACTCTAATACCCCCTCCACGCCCAGGCCCAACTGGAGCATGGATCCCAAACAGGGATGGACCTGGCTTTGATATCATGCAAAGATATGATATGTGAGCCTAACTCAACCCCAAAAGCTAGCTCATGAGGGTAGAATTGCCCAAGTCCATATAAGCAGACCACCAGTCTATTCCCCAACCAATGTGGGACTTTACCCACTCTAACAGGTCTCTCCATAAAACTAGATATTTTATGTATATATTTTCTAAAATTGGTATAATGTTATCTGTTGGCTGCCATGCTATAACAAGGCTAAATGGTGCACTTGGTTGGATGTTGAGTTATTTACCTAAAGGACTAGGGATCAATTCCCACTTAATAGAATTTTTCCTTCTTGTTTTTAGTAGTGCATCAATGTTCTAGAAATCCTAGATTTGCCTCTTGCTTATAATAATTAGGGATGATATAGTAAAATTACCATTTATTTAGTGTTTCTTAAGGAGTGTGTCAAGTCAAACATGGCGGAGGGAGTATTAAGAAGAAGCAAAAGATTAGCTATTCTGATAGCACTATGCACCACAAGTGTGGGTTGTGAAATGGAGTACCCTTCTACTGCTGAGTTACCAGCTTGCAATTTATATATCAAATAAGAAACATAACAAT
>JAJOOO010009982.1:0-30185 GCA_029582685.1 Solanum piurae
TCATATATATATATATATATATATATATATATATATATATATATATATGTATTGCATGTGTTTTATTGCTTTATATTGAGTTGAGTTATTCATAAGTTGAGAAGAGCCAAGGTAAGTGTTTCTTTCAGATTCTTTCAAGCCTATATTGTGTTTAGCTTTCCAACTCGCATACTCGTACATTCAATGTACTGATGCCAGTTGGCCTGCATCGTCTTATGATGCAAATACAAATAACTAGGATCGTCATCCAGCGTATCGTTGATCCAGTGAGCACTCCAGAGTCAGTTGGTGAGCCTTTTTGCATTCCGGAGGACTCATTTTTATTGCTTTCAGTTTTATTATCAGTTCATTAGGATGTTGTGGGATTTGTCCCAACATCCATATCAATTGTTTTAGAGGCTTCATAGATAGTCATACAGTTAGTTATGAGTCTTTTGGCTTTGTATTTAAGATGTTTTTCTATGAGACTTGAGTAGCCATTTTGGCTAAGTTTGAATGTTTTCTTTAAAGACATTCTAAGATTTTTCATAAGTTTCTTATTTGAGGTTATTTTCTGAAGTTTAAGTCTTCCATTGAGTAAGTAAGCCAGGCCAAGGGTTCAATTGGGACCAACAATGGTTCTCGAGTGCCAGCCACGTTCGGGGTGTAGGCGAAGCTAGCGGCAACAACAACTGCTCCGATCAGCAGCTCGACGAAACGGCAACAGTAGCTGCCTCTCCGGCCAGCGAGCGCCAAACAGCAACGTCAACGACGCCACCAGCAGCATCTCTGGCCAGGCGAGGCCACCGACGAGCAGCAACTTCAGCCGCCGAGGATGGCCAGTGGGCAGAGGCCCAACGCCAGCGTCCCTCTCCTCTTTTCCAGTGAGGGCGAACAACAAACAACAGCTCCACAACAACAATGAGTGAACTCCGGCGCTCAATTTTTTCCGGCAAAGCTCTGAGGTTCAAATTTTTGATGACGGATCTTAACCGATCCGTCCAGGTACGTTCTTTTAATTACCTCACTCTTAAAGCAATTTTTTCCTCGTTTAAATATGAAATTTTTTATTTTTGATTTTGTATGCTTGCTTTATGTAAACGAAAATCATTTACGTGTTAAAACTTAAACTAGATGTTGAGCGTGCTCTTCTTTGTGATAATCTGATTTTTGAATGTGCATTGTTCTAGCCTTGCTGAAATATTATTCAAGTTTGATTTAGAATGTCAATACTTCTTCTAGTTATCTGCTAACATTAATATGTCCTTGATTTTTGATATTATTAGAACTGTTAGGTCTTGATGTGAATTTCCTTAATTGTAATTGATTTCTCCTAAATTGGTGTCTAGGAATTTTCTATTATTAGGTTGACTTAGAATTGCCTCCTTCTTGGGTTTAAATAAATAATAGAAGTTTGTGCTAATTTAGTATATGAAAACACATATTGTGGTAGATGATTTGGATCCAAATTGTTCTCTTCCCTTAAATAACTATTCCCTTGCTTGATATTATATATTGTTTAATTAATGGGTTGTTGCTAATCAATCTTTCTTGCCTTAGTTAAAAGGTGGACAGATCTTATATGGTAAATATATATTCGGTAGTTTGTAAAAAGGTTGGTTGATTTTACATGTCATTTGACTAATATTAATTGATTTCTTTACCTTAATTATAATGTATTGATATTTACTTGTGATATTTTGGTAACGAAATATTTGGGTAAGGTAAGATTTTGTGCTGATTTTGCTCTTTTGGGTAAGGAAACATGATTTCCATAATTGTTGCCGATTGATTTTCCTTCTGTTAGCCCCTCCCATACTATACAAGTCAGACCCTCTTCCCTTTATTTGATCACCTTACAAACTTTTCCACTGACGATTCACTCTTAACAATCAGAAAACATACTTAAATACTCTAACAATTAGAAAGGCTCTCCATGCATAAAAAGAAAATAAGTTGTTAGCTTTGAGCATTCTTCCTTTGTTGTTTTGTTGTGTTCAGGTTGATTATCGACTTAATTCATTTGCATTGCTGATAAATATATTCTGTTTAACCAGTTAGTGGTTTCTCCATTAGTTTAATTTCCGCTTATCATTATTTCAATTGTTGTTGTATGTTTGAAACAAGTGAAAAGGGAAAGCGTACGGATCAGTCTTATTTCCCTCTTAACATGTGATATTATGCTTATTGCTTTCAGTAATTGTGTGATTCTTATATGCTTGACTTTGCTTATAATGTGTTATGTGTTCTACTTTGGTTTAGACATGATAATCGTATAATGTAAGTATTATGTAGCATTGTGCCTATTGTGGTTTAGCAGGTTATAAGTTTGAAGTTTGAAGAGTCGCCATGGGAGGGAAACAATAGACGAATGAATTTTATTTAATTTATGTTTTGTATATTATTTAATCTCTATTACTGTTTTGTAATAATTTGTAAACTCCGACTACGTAGATATATATATGAATTATTTGGGGGATCGTCTACGTAGATATATCCGAGCAGCCCAAAATCGCGTCCCATCCCATTCGCGTTGTCCTCTTTGTATGAGAATCATCCAGATGCCTTTATCTCCGCTCCTCAATCGTCCTTGGCTCAAATCGGACGACCTCCATTATCGTTCCGTTGAGGATGGTACAATTTCAAGCTGGAAACCTTATCCTCAAGGGAATTCAAATTTTGAATTCAAAAATTCGTCAAAAATCTGCCTGTTCCCTCCCCTCCTCCCAATCCGTTCCTTGTACTCTCTCCTATATAATCCCCTTCCTTCTTCATTGTCTAGGGTTAGAGGAATTTGAGTCGATTTAATGAAAAGAGAGGAGTCAAAATTAGTACGAACAGAGAGTGAAAAAGTGATCGAAGATTAAATACTCTTGACGTTCGAAGCCATAGGTTTTCAAGTTTAGATCGTAGCCTCTTTTCGTTTGTTATTCGTCAGAATCCGGTGAGGTCGAGGTCGGCAGTTGAAGCGTTTTCTCACTCGAAATCCTAGTTCGCTGCCCTAAAAAAGATACATTCATTTTTCTGCCTTTAGTTTCTTTTGTCGTGAATTAATGGTTGCTTAGTTTAATGGTTTGGTGTTGCGATCTTTCTGTTCAAATTGATGTGATGACTATTTGATTCCGTTCTTCATCTTAAACATGATTGCTTTTTCATTTATTTGCGAGATTTTGTTTCTTCCTGTTGGGCCCTCTCTATTTCGAATGCTACTCTTGTTAAGCTCGTTGTGTTTCTTGCTGGATTTCTGAAATATTTTTGTGTTCTCCTAGCAACATGATTTATGTTTCTTTTCTAAGTTTTTCATAGTCACAACACGTCATTTCTAAAGTTGTCCATTGATCACATGAGTTGGTTATTTTTTGATGGCGTCTTGATCACTGTTTGTCCTTTCAGATCGTTTCATGTGTTTTCTTGGCTTGCTTTAAGCTAGCTCTCCTCTAATTGATTTTAATTCCATTTCTCACTAGCTGTATGGTTGAGTTTAGTTTATCAAAGAATTGATCATGAGTTGTGTTTCTCATTCCTTTACTGCTAAATTGCCATGTAGAAGTAATATTTTGTTCTTGATTTATAGATTGGTAGTATCTTGATGTGCATTAGCTTAGTGAGATGAACCTTGATTTTTCATTGTCTTCTCCATAAAATATGGCCTAATATGATTATTAGCTAGTTTGTTTGAGTTAATTTATTTTCCTTGGAAATTATGCTTCAAAGTTTGTTAAGCTTTTATCAGTGTTATTGCTAAGTTTCTTGGATTAGAGTTATTAGCTTTGGATATTTCGATCCTAAATCTGTTTGATTATGTGGTCAAGTAGCTTAGGGTGGTATTAAATTTTCCTTCTCTTCTTTTACAGTGAGAGTAAGGAAATATTACTACTACTTTTATCACAATTTTGTCTCTAATTTGAGGTTGAAAAATGCAAAATTTGATAGAAAATTGTTAATGCCTGTATTTTGTGTCACAAATAGATCCTAATCATTCTTCCTTTATCTTGATACATGTGACATCAATTCGAGTCCACTTTGGACTCCATCCTTGAATTTCGTTGAGTTGAATTCCGTTGAGTTAGCCTTCAGTGTTTGAAGAAGAAAGGAAAGCTAAATTAAAAGTCTCAAAGAGCCCACAAATGGGTTGTATACAGTAGTATACACTGGTATACATTGTGGTATACGCTGATATACAGGTCAGAATACAACATATGGGTCAAAACGTGAAAATACAGGTTGAAAAGGACGAAAATACAAAGTTTCAACAAAAATACAGGTTTCGGAAAGCCCAAAATGGATTGGATACATGTCCTATACAATAGTAGACACCCGATATACGCAGGATATACAGAGAAGTGGGCCAAGAGTTTTGAGGAAATTTTAGCAGCAGGTCCAGGCGAGAATTGGTCCCAAAGGCCCAAAAAAATGAGTATCAGCAGCTCCTTTTGATTTAAATGGGCCAAACCCATTATTTTGGAACTCCAAATTTCCTTTATTATTATTATTTGTTTTGTATTAACTCTCTAACATTGTTTTCCTTTGGTTTGACTTAATTAAATCCCCAAGAATCGTATTTCTCCTTTTATGTTGTTCAGAATGTTAAAGTTCTTATTTTGGTTATTTATTTATTTAGTTGCTTGTGGTTAAAAAAATATTTTCTCAACAAATTGATTCTCTTTAAAGTTTTATAATAAATCTTTTCTATACTTAGTCAATATTTTCAAAGTTGGTCAAAGGTCATTTTAGTCAAATCGTTGGTCAACCGCAAGTTAGCAGACATTTCGAGGGCCTAACACCTTCTCGGAATGTACATTGAACTCGAACCTTTTTTGTTTTCAGCTGATTTTATCTATTTAAGTCTTTTGAAAACCTTAAGTTTTTTTCTCTTGATTTTTACTAAATATTAAGTGGCGACTCTGTTCTTTTGGAAATACTATTTCTCTTAAATCAGAAGTTTAATCAATTTTTCAAAAACAAGTCATTTTTCTTTTATTTATATTTTCGAGTAAAACAGAAATGACGACTCTGCTGGGGACTTAATTAAGTTCTAACCATAAGATTTGACTATTTGATTAATTGCTGAATTGTTTATCTGTGCTTAATGTGTTTAAATTGCTATAACTGTCATTGCATTCATGACATTTCCAATTGTATGTATAGTATATTAAGAACGGTTTCTGCATAATCGCAGTCGAGCTTTTTATATTTGATCCTCTTTCGGAATGATCGGCAATTTATTGGTACATCATGCGTCCAATGGTTGTCGTGAGTTCCAGCCTAAGTTGTCCGCTTGGGTTCCCAATTTTTCAAAAGTCACTCTTAGTCTACTAGCTTAGAGCGAAATCAAATCCCAGGTTTAGCGCATTTGAACTAAGTTGACCCAACACCCAAGGCGTGTTGGGCCCATTAGAACCCCCCCAAATTCCAGAAATTATATTTTATTATTATTGGGCCTAATCCCACTTATTTATTATTATCTTGTTATAGTTTAGGACATGTGGGAGAATTGGGCCTAAGGCCCAAAGGAAAACCATTTATTTATGTTAGACTAAGATAGGTACCAGTGATTTAAATGGGACAAAGGCCCAAAATGAGATTAGGCCGAAGTACTGGTCCAGGCGAACAAAAAATCGGACTTGGGCCGAAATCTTCCTTCCTTCTCCATTTATTTGTTATTATCTGTTTTTATGTGTTTATTTAATTTTAAGGTTTTTTTTCCTAACCAATTCCCCAAAAGATGATCATTTTGAAATAATTACTTGTATTTTCTAAAAAAAGATTAAATATTTATACTTGTCTTCCTACTTAAATTACTTCAAAAATATTTTACCCCTTATGATATTTCTCTTACCCTAAAAAATAAATTCAAGTATCAGACTTTATTTTCGTAACTTAGAATATACATATTTCTTTAAAGATTAGTCAAATAGTTAATTATCGGATAACCGCGTGTAAGTGGACATTTCGAATGCTTTCAAGCCCTTCCCGAAATGCTAATAAGAACCCCTAATCCCTTTAAATATTTTCATTAGATTTTTCTATTTTTAATCTTTTGAAAAAAAATAGTTTTCTCAATTTTACTTAAAAAAATTAATTGGAGACTCTTAAAACAATTATCATTATCTTTTTAAAATTAAATACTGACCCTAGTCCAACTCGGTATTATGCTACTCCCAATGGATTAAGTAATTAACACATTATGACTGAATTTCTGTAAGTTACTGGATAGCTCAAACTGAACATGCAAACTGAGTATGCAACAATTAAACTGATATTGATGCATTAATAACTGAGACATGTATAACTGAATAACTGAAATATCTTACCTAGTATGTGTAATTCAAGAACTAAAGAAATACATAGTTAGAGTTCTGGAATTCATGCAATAAATTGAATATTAACATACTAATATGATTTGGATCATTCTAATAGCTAAGAACCCAATAATTCTAACATTCAAGAAACCCTAGGTCTAGTAATAATAAAGGAATCAAGAAACTGACTGAAAATTAAGGACATAATGGGTGAAAGGAACCCACTAGTGAAATCCCACATACTTGGTTACAAATTCCAGGGAGAAATCTTTCAATTTTGGGGCTGGAGTTGATGAAAACCTTGCTGCGTTCTTGAGCTAGGGTTGGTCGACTCCTTCTCCTTTTTACGCTCTAATTTTCTAAGTTTGATTAATGAATTGACTAGGGTAAGTTTTGATTATGTTTCTAGGCTTAAACTGACTAAGACCACAAAATCTAAGGTTAAAACGACGTAGTTTTGGTGTCCAACAAATAAGGAAAAGACCAAAATAACCCTGACTGAAACTGCAGACGCGCTGACCACAACCACCTTCACAGACCGTGAAAGGGACCACAGATCGTGAAGTCGGTCGTTGTCTGGACTTGGTTCTGAAAACTTGGGGGTCTGGACTACGACCACTACCACGGCCCGTGTGGAGGACCACGAACCATGAAGGTCCCCGTGGTCCTCACTTGGGCTGAGGTCTGGAGACATCATATTGGGAGTCTACTGGTTAAACTCCACGGAAGCTGCCACAGACCGTGTGAAGGACCACGGACAGTGAAAGTGTCTGTGGTCTTCACTTAGACTTGGGGGTTCTAGGGCCAAGCTGGGAGGGTCTACTAGTCTGACACTACGGATGCCACTACGGCCCGTCGTTGTGACCACGGCCCATGAAGGGTACCGTGGTCTGACGCCTGGGCCTGGTGAAGTCCAAGTCTGGACCACGGGCAGGTTAACGGACCGTGGACCCTATCATGGTCCGTGAACCCTGCCGTGGTTCACTAGTTCAGGTAATTTCTACAAAAACAATTTAGGCCTGGTTTTCGAGGTGTTACAATATCTCCCCCTTGGGATCATTCGTCCTCGAATGAAGACTAAAGTAACTGAAATTGAGTGAATAAGCTGCAACCCTACCAATAAACATTGAAGGCTGATTTCTGACTAAACTGAGTTCCAAAAACATGCAAATACGCTGAAAATGTAAGTACAGACTGAAGGAACATGATACTAAGACTGATTTCACGTATGAATGACTGAAAAACTGAAGAGGAACTATACCTCAAGCTGGAATGGATTCAGAAGGGAAGAGGTGAGGATACTTGGCTTTCATGGCTGCTTCTGCTTCCCAAGTAGCTCCCTCCAGGACTGACTCCTCCACCAAACCTTGACTGAAGCGACTTCCTTATTTCTCAATGTTCTAACCTAATGATCAAGAATCTCAACTGGTACATCCTCATAAGAAAGGCTATCTTTTACAGCCACACTCTCTAATGGCACAACAGATGCTGGATCACCCACACACTTCTTCAATAGTGAAATGTGAAATACTGGATGCACTGCTTATAAATCTGCTGGCAACTCTAGCTCATAAGCCACTTTACCAATCCTTTTCAAGATACGGTAAGGGCCTACGTATCTGGGGCTGAGCTTCCCTTTCTTGCCAAATCTCATCACCCCCTTCATAGGTGACACTGTTAGGAAAACCTAATTCTCAACTTGGAACTCTAGTTCCCCTCTCCTTACATCTGCATAAGACTTCTGGCGACTCTGGGCTGTCTTAAGTCTATCTCTAATGAGTTGCACTTTCTCCATAGCATAAAAGACTGAATCTGGCCCTATCAAGGCTGCTTCACCTACTTCAAACCAACCAATAAGAGATCTGCATCTACGCCCATACAATACCTCATAAGGGGTCATCTAAATGCTGGAATGGTAACTAATGTTGTAGGCGAACTCAATAAGAGGAAGGTGATCATCCCAACTACCCTTGAAATCGATCACACAAACTTTTAACATGTCCTCTAAGGTTTGAATGGTACGCTCTGCCTGACCATCCGTATGGGGATGAAATGTTGTGCTAAGATTAACCTGAGTACTAAGACCTTTCTGAAACGACTTCCAGTAATGAGAGGTAAACTGAGGGCCTCTATCTGAGATGATAGACAATGGAACCCCATGCAACCTCACAATCTCATTAATGTAAAGCTTGGCGTAGTCCTCCGCTGAATCTGTAGTCTTGACCGCCACAAAGTGAGAAGACTTAGTAACTCTGTCAACTATCACCCAAATGGAGTCATGATGTCTGCGAGTACGAGGTAAGCCTGTAATGAAGTCCATGTTGATCACTTCCCACTTCCAAGTAGGTATGTTAATCTCTTGAGTCATACCTGCTGGTTTCTGATGTTCTACCTTGACTTGCTTGCAATTGGGGCACTTAGCCACAAAGGCTGCTATATATCTTTTCATACCATTCCACCAATAGACTTCCCGCAGATCGCGGTACATCTTAGTGGCACCTGGATGAATAGAATATTTGGAGTTATGGGCCTCTACAAGAATATGTTGTCTCAATTCACCCACATCAGGAACACACAATCTACCCTGATAGCGAAGTACACTATCTACCCCTTGGGAGAAAACCTCCACTCTCTGATTGTGGACTACACCCTTAAGTTCAAGAAAGATTGGATCACTGTCTTGCTTTTCCTTAACCTCTACTACCAAAGAAGATTCTGCCCCATTCTGAACCATTACACCACCATCTGATATGCTCATACGACGAACTCCTATGCTAGCAAGTCTGTGAACATCCTTTGCTAGCTCTCTTCTTTCTTCCTCAACATGTGCTACACTACCCATGGATAATCTGCTAAGAGCATCTGCTACTACATTTTCCTTACCTGGATGGTAATGCACGCTCATATCATAATCTTTGAGGAACTCAAGGCACCTTCTCTGGAGAAGATTCAACTATTTCTGGGTGAATACATACTGGAGGCTCTTATGGTCTGTGAACAGATCTACATAAACACCATACAAGTAGTGTCTCCAAATATTTAGTGCAAACACCACTGCTGCAAGCTTGAGGTCATGAGTCAGATAATTCTTCTCATGAACTTTAAGCTGTCTGGAAGCATAAGCTATAACCTTACATTGCTGCATCAACACACAACCTAGGCCGACTCTGGATGCATCATAATAAATCACATAACCGTCTGAACCCTCTGGTAGAGTCAAAACATGAGTGTATTCAACCTAGTTTTCAATTCTGTGAAGCTTTTCTCACAATCATTTGACCACTAAAACTTGACCATCATCTGAGTCAACCTAGTCAATGGTGAGGCTATGGATGAAAATCCTTCCACGAACCTTTTGTAATAACCCGCTAGACCCAAGAAACTTCTGATATCTGTAGTAGAGGTAGGTCTGGGCCATTGTTTCACTGCTTCTATCTTCTGAGAATCTACTCGAATTCCTTCACTAGACATAATATGCCCAATGAAGGCAACTGATTGTAACCAAAACTCGCACTTGTTAAATTTTGCAAATAACTGACGATCTTTGAGAGTTTGCAGAACAACTCTCAAATGACTCACATGTTCTTCCTCATTCCTAGAGTAAATGATGATATCATCAATAAAGACAATAACAAACAAGTCCAAGTACTGCTTGAACACTCTGTTCCTCAAATCTATGAAAGTTGTAGGAGCATTGGTTAGTCCAAATGACATGACTACAAATTCATAATGACCATACCGAGTTCTGAAGGATGTATTTAGAATGTCACTATCTCTGACTCTGAGATGATGATAACCATATCTGAGGTCTATCTTTGAGAAATGGCTAGCATCCTGAAGTTGGTCAAATAAGTCATCAATCCTGGGGATGAGGTACTTATTCTTGATTGTGACCTTGTTCAACTGCCTATAGTCAATGCACATTCTGAGAGAACCATCTTTCTTTTTTACGAACAACACTGGTGCACCCCATGGAGAAATACTAAGTCTGATGAAGCCCTTGTCTAGAAGGTCTTTCAACTGCTCATTCAATTCCTTAAGCTGAACTGGAGCCATTCTAAGGAGGAATAGCAATAGGCTGGGTATCTGGAAGGAGATCAATTCCAAAGTCGATTTCCTTATCGGGAGGAACTCTGGGAAGATCTTTTAGAAACACTTCTGGAAACTCATTAACCACTAGAACTGACTCAAGAGTTGGGGTTTCGGAGCTTGAATCCTTAACCCGAACTAGATGATAGAGATAACCCTTAGAGATAACCCTTAGAGATCATCTTTTTGGCCTTAAGGTAAGAAATGAAACGACCCATTGGCGCTAAGCTACTACCCTTCTATTCCAAGATTGGTTCATCTGGAAACTAAAAATGAACAATCCTAGTTTTACAATCGACTGAGGCATAACAGGAATGCAACCAATCCATGCCTAGAATTATATCGAAGTCTACCATTTCTAACTCTACAAGATCTGCTGAGGTGACTTTCTAGGAGACTGTGACAGGGCAATTTTTGTATACCCATCTAGCTATAACTGGGTCACCGACTCGAGTAGAGACTGAGAAGGGTTTTGAGAGTGTTTCTGGACTAACACCAAATATAACTGCTATATAAGGAGTAACAAAGGAAATAGTAGCCCCTGGATCTAATAAATAATAAACATCGAGAGCAAAGACTCGTAACTTACCAGTGACTACATTAGGAGAATCTTCCTGATCCTGGCGAGCTTGAAGAGCATAAATCCTGTTTTGGCGCTGTCCTCCACCTATACTAGAAAAGTTACCCTGCTGAGTCGGGCGACCTACTGGTGCTGCTGAAGTTGTAGACAAGGCTCGATTAGTATTGCCCCCTTGACCCTGCTTAGTAGGACAATCCCTCAACCTGTGACCAGACTGACCAGACCCAAATCATCCTTCTTTTCCTGCAAGACACTCACTCGGATGGTTCTTACCACACTTAGGGCCTAGGTTTTGGTGCCTGAAATACTACCTTAAGACTTAGAGCCTGATGCTCCACCTTTCTGATTATTCTGAAACTTGGAGGATGGAACACTGGCTGATGAAGGTGCTGGAGTTGAAGACTTGTGCTGAAACTGCGAGCGATTTCCACCACCTGATTTTTTTTGGGAATACTCATAGTTGCTTGTTCTTGCTTTCTTACTCTCCTTAGCCTGTTCCCTAAGTTTATCACCCTCAACCTGCTGAGCGTGAGTCATAAACCTAGCGATGTTCACATCTCCCAGTAACATAGCATTTCTGCACTCCGTTTTCACCAAATATGACACTCCATACAAGAACTTATTCATCTGAGCTTTGGAATCAGTAACCATATAAGGAGCATACCTGGAGAGTTGTGTAAACTTGAGCCCATACTCTTGGACCGTCATATTACCTTGTCTCAGGTTCATGAATTCCTAAGCTTTTGCCTCCCTTAACTCTCTTGGGAAGAACCTGTCCAGAAAGGTTTCGCTGAAGCAATCCCAAGTAATAGGAGTGGCATCTGAACCCCTGTTTTCTTTCCACAAGTGTACCAGATATGAGCTACATCCTTCAGCTGGTAAGATGCCAACTCAACCTGATCATTCCCAGTGACCTGCATCACCTCAAAGATCTTCTTGATCTCATCCAAGAAATTCTGGGGATCCTCACTAGTCTGCGATCCTAAGAACTCAGACGGATTCATCCTAACAAAGTCACGGACCCTCGATGCTGATCCACCATTTCTATTAATAGGAACTGGAGTCTGCTAATTGTTCTGTTTGTCCACTCTCTGAGCCAATATTTGGATGGCATTCCTGAATTCAGCATTTGAGACATTTTGTTCTGGGACTGGAAGGGCTGCGTTTGCGTTCCTGGCATTAGCATTCCTAGCATTAGCTCTAGGAGGAGGCATGATCTGAAACGTAGAACGTCGAGTTAGAATGAAATTAGATCATACCTTAGGCACAATAAGAGTAACAAGAAAATAAAGATTTTTCTCAAAACACTTTGTAGCCTCCCTCTCATTAGATGTGGTGTACTTCACACCCATGAAAAAGACTCTACTTAGTGCAGCTTTTCAGACATCCTAGGACACTTAAACATAGTGCTCTGATACCAAGTTTGTCATGCCCCGAGGCTACCCCCTAGATGCGGACACGAGACCTAGGATTACAAGTGACAACAAGCTAACCCTGCTGGCATAATCATGAGCATACTAAAGATAACTGAATAATAAAAACTGTGTGGAAGCTATAATCATAAATAAAATGAAAAGATAGGGAAAATACCTATATACTATAATTGAGATGAATGAAAACTGATGAGTTTAATACAAGGAAATATTAATTCATAACCAAGTTGTATCTAACTATGTCTGAAAATAGCCTCTAAACTGACTATAAATGTTGGGACATACCCCAACTAAGTCTTGCAAAACTGAAGCTAAAGGACTAAGAGTAGTGAAAAGAAACCCATAACTATTGTCCTCGGAGAATGAGGATTCACCACTGATTCTACTAACTAAAGATCGGGAATCGATCTAAGCGTGATCTCCCTGAGAACCTGAACCTACATCACGAGAAGATGTAGCGCACGTATGTGTCAGTACTTGAAAGGTACTGAGCATGCATGATAGAGTAAAGCTGAAATAAACATATAACTGAACAAGCAATAAAGTAAGAGTATAATCTGAACATGATATAGATACTGAATACTGAGCTAACTGAATGCAATGACCAGATTTAGACATGTTGATACTGAATACTGATTATACTGAAATGTGGTCAATGCAATGGAGTCTGACTAAACTGTGGGAACTACTAATAACCGATAATAAAACCATATGAGCTAAATGTGGAGTCTAATGTATACACCCTATCGAGAGGACCCAATACACCCTGCTAGAGGTATAGAGGCATGCTGGCGTGATCACTGAAATGATGCCCACAAAAGAGACTTACAACTTACGTGGCTAGTAGTTCTGGGTCTATTTGGGTACGTTGAACCCTAGTCTAACTCGGTATTATGCTACTCCCAATGGATTAAGTACTTAACACATTATGACTGAATTTCTGTAAGCTACTGGATAACTCGAATTGAACATGCAAACTGAGTATGCAACAATTAAACTGATATTGATGCATTAATAACGGAGGCATGTATAACTGAATAAATGAAATATCTTACCTAGCATTTTTAATTCAAGAATTAAAGAAATACATAGCTAGGGTTCTGGAATTCATGCAATAAACTGAATATTAACATACTAATCTGATTTGGCTCATTCTAACAGCTAAGAACCCAATAATTCTAACATTTAAGAAACCCTAGGTCTAGTAATAATAAGGGATTCAAGAATCTGACTAAAAACTAGGGACCTAATGGGTGAAAGGAACCTACTAGTGAATTCACACATACTTGGTGACGAATTCCATGGAGAAATCTTTTGATTTTGGGGCTGGAGTTGATGAAAACCTTGCTGCGTTCTTGAGCTAGGGTTGGTCGACTCCTTCTCCTTTTTACGCTCTAATTTTCTAAGTTTGATTAATGAATTGACTAGGGTAAGTTTTAATTATGTTTCTAGGCTTAAACTGACTAAAACCACGAAATCTAAGGTTAAAACGACGTAGTTTAGGTGTCCAACGAATAAGGAAAAGACCAAAATAACCCTGACTTAAACTGCAGACGTGCTGACCACGACCACCTTCACGGACCGTGAAAGGGACCATGGACCGTGAAGTCGGTCGTTGTCTAGACTTGGTTCTGAAACCTTGGGGGTCTGGACTACAACCACTACCACGGCCCGTGTTGAGGGCCACGGACCGTGAAGGTCCCCGTGGTCCTCACTTGGGCTGAGGTCTGGAGGCTTCATGTTGGGAGTCTACTGGTTAAACTCCACGGAAGCTCCCACGGACCGTGTGAAGGACCACGAACCGTGAAAGTGTTTGTGGTCTTCAATTAGACCTGGGGGTTCTAGGGTCAAGCTGGGGGTCTACTGGTCTGACACTACGGATGCCACCACGGCCCGTCGTTGTGACCACAACCCATGAAGGGTCCCGTTGTCTGACGCCTGGGACTGGTGAAGTCCAAGTCTGGACCACGGGCAGGTTAACGGACCGTGGACCCTATCATGGTCCGTGAACCCTGCCGTGGTTCACTGGTTCATGTATTTTCTACAAAAAAAATTCTAGGCTTGGTTTTCGAGGTGTTACAACTAGGATGGATGAAACATTTATCAAGAAGCCCTTGGATTTGAGCTTTAAGCTCTCTCAATTCTGACACCACCGGGATAGACTCAATAGAGGGAGATTCAACCTCAACATCCCAAACATGAGCCAAATAAGCCAAACCACCCTGCCCTACCAGTTTCATAGCCCGAATGGAGGATATGATCTTAGCTAGCTTAGGCTTGTACACCCCTTCCCACTCTAATCTTTCCCTATCGGGGATCTCTGGAGTTACTGACTTAGTATTACAATTAAGCCCGGTATAATAGGGGGACAACCAAGTCATGCCTAAGATTATATCAAGTCAGTCATATCCAACATAACTAAATCAACCCAAATTTGAAAATCCATAACCATAACAGGACAACACGATACACATGGGTGACTATGACTGACTCTTCAACTGGGGTAGAAACATGGATGGGCATCAAGTATATCACAAACCACATCAAATCTCGAGGCAATTGAACTAACACATACGAATAAGTAGAACCTGGATCAAACAAAACAATAGCCATCCGGGCACAAACAAGAGTAGCTCTTGTGACTACTGCATCACACCCTCAAACATGGTCTTACCCGAAAACACATAAAACTGAGCCCTGTCCTCTTGACGGGCAACCTCCTTGCCTGGATGCACTACTCCTTTACCTGCATTACCATTTCTCCGGCCTCCACATCTTCGATGATTTCCTCCTCATATGCCCAGGTTCTCCACAATTTTAACAAACCTTATAACTTATATTCGATTGTTGAAAACTGAATTAGATCGCGAGGGTTAGTTCGGGTACAATTTGGGGTCCATATTTGTGACTAGGAAAAAACAGGGGAGACTGGGCTGAGATTTTGTCTCGCCCTATCCCGCTCTGGTGGGAGAAATCCTGCACTGGCGGTCTTACCTTGGTGGGAAAATCCCGCCCTAACGGCCATAACGAAATAGAATCGTTGCCAACAATTTTTTTTTCTGGGTTTCTTTTCTTTCCCAATTTTCCCCAAAGGTTCCCAGCTATAACACATACATTTAAGAAAATCCCTTTAGATAGGACAATCATTGTCTACCCTCCAGTCAACCCAACGAAGTACACACTTTAGAATCCTTTTACATTGTTTCAACACTACCACACATATATTCCCAGGATACACCCAGACTCTCACACGGTTATCAGTTGGTCGCAACGCACGTCTAAATTTCTCGCTTACGAACCACATTGTAATTTATCTAGACCCTTGCACCTAATCTTGTGATGACTTTCTTTTCACAACAAGTTTCACGACACTTAAGCAGTTACAACTTGTAGACAAGTCCAAATTCTTTAATTAGTTCATTCCATAGATGACCGTTACTGATCATATATGCCTTTTACGACCCCTAAGATCAAATACCAATTGGAACCTTCTCAGTTCCAATTAACTTGCTTGTGTCCCTTCAGCCGGGACTACAACGTCTAGTTCACTTCATCGAGATACCAATTGGAATCGGGAGATACCAATTGGAATCAGGAGATACCAATTGGACTCAACTCATACCACAAGCGAAAATAGTAGCTAGCGAGCCCTACCAAACTGCTAATTTCAATCATAGAACTTGGTCGAACCTAATTCTTAACCGTCTCAATCTTTAAGTGATAGTAACCAGACCTTAAATCAATCTTAGAGAACACCGATGCACCGTGCAATTGGTCAAAAAGGTCATCTATCTGAGGCAATGGATACTTGTTCTGAATGGTGACCCTATTCAACTGTCGGTAGTCTATACACATCCTCTCTTGCTAGTGATGGTGTTGCCACTTTTGTTGCTCGAGTTCGAACCATAGAGTGAAGGAGGAAAGATACCAATGTGATTCAAGTCATAGCACGAAGGAGTAGAAAAAGTTTAGTTTTTCCTAAAGTCCTATAGCCTCTCGAAGAAAAGTACGGAGTCATCGTACCGTTCCGTAAGACTCTACTAGACTCATTTTGGTACAATGAGATCAACGAACCTAGAGCTCTGATACCAACTTTGTCACGACCCAGACCATCGTGATTAGTACCCACACAAACCCTCTGGTGGGAGAACCATTACTACAACCCAAACAAACAAATTTTATGAAAACTAAGGCATTTAAAGATACGGAAGTAGGTTTAAATGACTATAAAAAAATGAAGTCCCCATAAACTCCAAGGTTTTAACAAACAACTAACCAAACTAATGCGGAAGAACAACCCCTAGAACTTGAAAGTCAATGTACCAAAACTCTACTAACGACAAGTCTAAGGACAAGAGGTACAACCCCGAAACTAAACAAACACCACAAACAATTAGTCTAAGTTCAAAAAGAGTGGACTTAAGCAAGAAAGATCTATGGAAGCCTGAAAGAACTGGCTCACCTTTGAATTCGGTCACGCTCATTAGTCACCTAACTGAAGTCTATCAATAGCCACCTAAAGATGCCTTGTACTCAACAAAGAAAGAGCAAGTGCAGTATCAATACACAACCACCGTGTACTGGTAGGATCACGCGGCTATCCCAATAAGTGTAACATACATTAGTCAATACAACAATATAATCACATGCACATATCGAACATATACAATATCATCGACCTATACGAACAATGAACAACTTCATGATTCTCACATATCACAATTATATTAATTTAGAGCAACTTACCATCTTCCAATATCAATCGTCATTAGATATGAACAAACTCATCACAAGTAGATCCACAACACAATTCAATTGTCCTGTCATGGAACCCAATTCAATGGTCCTCTCATGGAACCCACACCCAAACAGTTAGCATACTGGAACGTGGTATCCGATCCAATGTTTATGCCGAAACGTGGCGACCGATCCCATAATTATACCGGAACGTGGCAACCGATCCAAGTTAGTTATGCCGGAATATGGAAACCGATCCAAGTTAGTTATGCCGGAATGTGGCAACCGATCCATTCAACACACCACAATTACAATCACAAGAATATCCTCAAGATCATACATTTAAGTCATGATTTTATGGTAACCATCATTCATCTATCTCATTTACAACAAGTGTGGTCAATAATGCAACATTCATATACATACATATATCATAATGAAGCAAGAACAGACATACATCACACAATCATAGAATCACAACCATCACCTACCTCGAATCCAAGCTTGAATCCCCTAAGGCACTTGAATCTTCCCTTTTCGGATTCTTCCCGCTTGTTCGTGGTCTAAAAATATACAATTAACACAAGGATCAACAATCAAAGGTCTAATTATCCGAATTATAACAAACCCAATACTCCTAGACCAAACCCAAGATCCTAATACCCAAATTAGGGTTGTTTCCACCATAGAATTTATAACAAAACCCTCCCCCATCAATATTCACCCATTCTATTACGTTCTACGGATCGAAAAATGGATTAGGAGAGTGAAAAACTTACCTTTAGCCTCAAGAATGGTGAAAAATGAGTAGAGTCGCCTAGGGTTCGTTTCTTAGCTCTAAAAATCAAAAAATTCCAAATAAGGTCGTTTAGGGGCTTATTTACGACTTTAAGTCGCGTCTGGCCCGCCACAGCGGCCACCACCCCGCTACAGCGGCCCCGCCCTAGCGGCTGAAATCCCGCCCCAGTGGCTTACACGGAACCAGTGAGCTATTTTAATAATTTCAAGATCCCCATTTCACAACACACCTTTAACCAACGATGCTCAGAAAATACAATTCATGCTAAGATCGATTCCGGGAGTTCTACCCACCCGAATTCAATTCTGTAAAGTCATACAGATTATTCCTTAATGATTTATGTAACTACGCTTGTAATCAAAATCATAATTAAATCACCCGATTGTTACCAGATTTTCCTACACCTCAAAGACTTCGATTTCATCCAAATTTGGACTAGGTTGGAAAATTTTAAGTTACTACGACAAAGTTTTGCGATCCAAATTTTTTTCCCATTGGCTTTTCCCTAACGACGGAATCAGGTCGTTACATCATTCTCAACCTGACTCAAGAACGAAGGCCAATTTCAAGAACACATCAACTTTCAACCCTTTTTAGAACGAATTTCGCTGACATGTTTGGCACGTGGGTGAACGAGCCCAATGCTATGAAAGTCTCACATACCTTGTAGGATTAAATCCTTGGCGAAATCCACGACCAAACTTGAACATTCTTGACTTTTCTCCTCCTTTCTCCTCTTTTATCTTTTCTCCAAGTCCTAGCGTGAACTTCAACTTTTGTAAACTGGTCTAATTCTGATTAGACCCCAAATAAACTCCTAAAAATGAATTAAAATAAATGGGTAAGGAAAAGACTAAAACCCTTCCAAATTTCGGATTAGACTTTCCTTATTTGAACAACCCAACTTCAAATGGGCATATTTCACTCATACGAACTCGAAATCACGCAAACTCGGCGGCGTTGGAAAGATAATTGCAAGATCTTTCCTAAGGTACCTGGAAGGACACCTAAATCATATTGAGGTAGGAGTTATGGTTGTTTGAATTTGACTAAAAATCCAAACTTAACATAACTTAACAAATTTCTTGATTTTCCATTCTTTCATAAACTGACTATTTCCAATTCTAACTCTTTCTAGTTCTTTTAATTAGCGAGATGTTACACATTATTCCAACTGTTCGATAGGATTCTTAGAATTATATCTCTTACTCATTATATTTAGAACAAAAATCACATAAAAATAAAATAAGTTACTCCCGAATGAAAGATATATAATATCCGAACTGTGGATATTTTAAAAGAAAAACACAGTGAATGAATATTAAATTTATTCATATGAGATTTAATTTCCCCAATAAGAGAAAATCATTGTGTAATGGATATCTAATGAAAGAAATTTTTTAGAAAAAAGAAGCACAGTTGAAGAATTGTGGGATTCAATTTCCCAATAAGAGAGAATTATGGTGTAATGGATATCTAATGGAAGATATTTTTTAGGGAAAAATAAAAAGAAATATATGGTTGGAGATATAGAGAAAGAATGAACAATAAAGTAATATTTTTTTGTTTTTTCAAAAAATAAATGGACATGTCTAGGAAATAGAGAGAGAAAATAAAACAAAAATCACTTTTCAAGAAAAATAAAGTAGCTATTGAATGCCAAATATATATTAAAATATCTTATTTTGCCAAAAAAATTTAAAAGGACTATTTATTTCCAATTAAATCTCATGTCATTTCTTCAATGATGTTCCTCATTTATTTTATTAAAATATACATGCTACTTTTAGTCCTTACAACATATGGATAAGTATATTTATGATCTATTTGGGTATAATAACTATTAACTTTTTCTTGAATAATTATTTTTCCTTATATTTCATATTTAAAAATTTATAACTTGTTTTCCAACTCACATTTAAGTTTTGACTGTTGAAATTGTTTTTTATTTTTATTCTGAATTTTTAATTTTTATAAAATACCTCTATCTTTTATATCAACCATCAATGACGAAATGAATTGACAATGTGCTTCATCTTCTCGGTCAACTAATTAAAATATCTTATAGAATAACTAGTTATTAGTATTGTTTTTTTTTTTGTAATAATGAATTTTTGTAATATTATTTAAAATTTGACAAAGTGTAAAAACATATAGTATCTCGTATATGAGATCAAACTATGACATTACGTGACTATTCAATATGTCATAGTACCTTTTTAGAGCAAATTTGATTATTTATTTCAGGTAAATTAGCCAAGTTGAATGATATTAGTAGCTTTTAAAAATTGTGGGATATATATAAATCATATTTCATGTTTTCTAGGAAAAATACATTTTAACATGAATATTATTTCAAATATTCTTTACGAAAAATAATAATAACCAAACATAACTCTATCTTCTACTTCAACCCTAATAATTCCAAATGAAGTGGAAAAAATACTATCTATAACCAAACACCTTAATCTTCAAAATCACCATATCTTTGGAGTGAATTTTCTTGGATAACTTCATCCTGCATGCCATCATCTCTTTTTTTTACGTTACGTCTTTTTAAGTATATTAAATTATTAATTATTTTAACTTATAGTACTTTTATGTTTATTTTAAAAAATATAATATTATCTCTTTACATACGTTGCGTATGTATGTCACATCGTATAATACATAATTTAGAAAATAATTCAAAAAGGATTTGAACTGTGCAAAATTTCTTAGACAAGAAAAAAAGAAGAAGAAAGAACACCTCAAGCACAATACAACTTGACATAAGTTGTTGATTAGAAGGTCAAGAGAGAACTTGAGAGAGAATTGAACCTTCGTTGTTGATTAAAAGGTCAAAGAGAGAATTGAACCATTTGAAAATTATAGCAACACATCTTCTCTTCTCATTCCCTGCGACTATTACAGACATTCCTCACTCTGCCAAAGAAAAACAATAGATGGGGTGAAGTGGGGTGGGATGAAAAACGAAGGTGTTACTTTTTTTCACAACCCTTTATGCATGTAGTAGAGGGAGAATAAATAAATAGAAAAATTGCAAAAAAAATAAATTCTTAACGCAGAACACTTTTCATTATTTGGTCTCAAGCTAATTCTTATTTTCTTTTGAATTTAAGTTTTCTTGACTCATCACCTAATCCAACCACTAAGTTTTGTATGCAAACACATAAGTAACTTATTTGGGACTCTAAAATAACATTATTGGCGGTAATATCTCAGTCATCAATGAACTAACGATATATAGTTTCGTATTTAATTTGAATATATTATTATTACACATATTTTATAGTGATATATGCATAATCTTATTGTGTATGAGAGTTTACATGGACCGAAAATAGAAGCACTTAATTTTTAAGATGAAACAAAATATTTTAGGAATAAATAGAAATAACTTAGTAAATTATACCCTATATTTATTATTTTGCTTAATGAACGTGTGGGACATAGGGAGTAGAAAGGTAAGAAATATTTCAATTGGATCTGAAGAATTTATTATTTTGCAAATGCATATATTGCTTATAGAGTATGAATAACAACTGTCTCGGATGGACATTTTTTCTTCAAATTAAAATTGATCATAAAACAAATTTACTCATAATTTTGCATCACAAAAGCTACAAAAATAAAATATAAACAAATTAAATATTAAAATCATTTTTTTTCTTGAGAAAAAAAATTAAGGCTTCATTTAAAATTTTACTTTAGGCCGCAAAGCCGCCCCTGTGTGAATGTAGTACTTCTTCTATTTGATAGGCCACAAATCATATTGAGCCGCCCCGTGAATGTAATACATTGTCAATATTACTAAAAATGTCAAGTGTATTTTATGGTAATTAATGTTTTCAATACAAATATTTATCGTAAACTTTGAGAAATATTAGAGTTCAAAGAAAATGCTCTTTAAAATCCTTTTTAAAAGTAAAAGAATGAACCCCATCTTTATAGAAAACTTTTGTTTACTTTGGGAAACATTAGAATTCTAATTTTGAGAAAAAAAAAATAGTACTCCTAATATTGAGTGATAATAATGCTGGAGATAATATTGGCCTTGCAAAAATTTTGGTTGGTCAACTTTGGAAGAAAAATAGTACTCCTATGAGATTTTATCAGAATTTCTAATGATCTAGATGTTACTAAGAAGTTTACTTGTAATTATAACAACTTAACAAGTGACCTAATTGGTAAAGTATTTTTTTTGTCGTAATATATTAATGTGCCCTTTATTTTGGTCGCAACTAGTATTTATACTGCCTCTAATTTTTTGGATGTGTGCAAGTCACATCAAGTAATTTTCCTTGTGGAATTTCTAATCCTCTTTGATATTTTTTAAAGTGGGTTTTTGAATTGTGCATTATACAACCTAACATATATGTGCAACACACGTGTAGAAAAAATAATATACTTAAAGATGACATGATAAACGCACTACAAATTAAAATAATCAATAATTTAAAATATTTTAAAGTATAACGTAAAAAAATGACAAGTTGCGATGATTTCATGCACGACAGAGTGATCCAAGAAAATCACCCAAAAATATGGTGAAATTAAGTATTCTATCATTAATTATTTTTTTTGAACTCAAATTTTGAAAATGAATAAATTCTTATAATTATTTGTTTATTCATTTAATAGGCTCGTATATGACATAAATTCAGTAAGTTCGTCTGTAAATTCAGAATAGTGAATAGTCAACAAAATATCAAAAAGAAAAATCTCAAAAAGTTATAAAACCTATCGTTATATCGATCAAATCGAGTACCCCCAATCCTACTGTTAATACGCTCAAGACTTTCAAGACTTTCAAGTATCTCTGTTTCTTTCAGGTTTTGTAATCAGGCAATCAACAATAGATAAGTTTTTAATTACTCAAAGTATTCTATTCTTCAAAAAATCAAATGTTTGAAATTTCTCCTCTTCTTCTTTTTTTCATTCTCTTTCTAGCATGCATGAAGGAATTCGAAAAAAGGAACATTTTATTTTCCAGTTTCCCCAATATTTTTCCTTTGGCAGAAAATGAGTGATGAGTGTAAAAGTTGCCGAAAATCGGAAGAGGTTGGAAAATGAGACCAAGACTTATTCTCTTCCATTCCCTATATAACTCATACACTCATCTCTCATTTTTTGCCGAAGTGAAAAAAATTGGGGGAAGATGAAAAACAAGAAGTTTCTTTTCTTGGATGCCTTCATGCATACACTAGAAGGAGAAAAAAAAGAAGAGATAAAGTTGCAAAAATTCAAATATTTGAAGAATAGAACACTTTAGATAATTAAGAACTTACCTAATTGTAGATTGCCTGGTTATAAAATTTGAGAGAAAAAGAGATACATGAGAGTCTAGAGAGTATTAACTGAAGGATTAAAGATACTCGAGTTGATCAATATGGTGATAGGTTTTATAACCCTTTGAAAATTTTCTTTTTGATATTTTTGTTGACCATTCAATATATATTCTGAAATTATTATTGATAGACTTATCTGAAATATGATATATACGAGCCTATTAAATGAGAAAATAATAATTATAAGAATTTCTTTCATTTCAATAATTGAGTTTAAAAAGTCTAATTAATGATAGAGACTTCCTCAATCTTGCCATATTTGTGGGTGAATTTTCTTTGATCACTCTATTCTACATGCAATCACCACAATTATGTTATACCTTTTAAATATTTTAAATTTATTAATTATTTTAACTTATAGTGTTTTTACGTCTTTTTTAAGTATAATATTTTCTCTACACATACATTGCACATGTATGTTGAGTAGTAAAATAAATTGAAGAGTTTTTCCACATATAATTAGTTAAGGCTTGAAAGTCTACAAATTATCAACAATAGGAGTACTTCAGTTGAAAATGACAATTGATTTTATATGCTTTGATTTTTTTTTTCTATAATCTTTTTTGCTAAGATATTGATCCTTGTTCTCGATTCAACTTTAACTATGAAGAATCGATCTTGTTGTTCCAAACGTGAAATATATAGATTTTTATTGGCCATTTAATATCTTGTATATTCTAGCGGACTAATCTAAATTTGCCTCATGTAATGGCCAATTAAAATAGACAAGACTAATTATATGAACTTCATTATCAAAATTAGGATTCTAAAACAAAATTTTTTAAGAGGAAACTTTAATATTGACAATAAATGTTTAATTATACAATTTTATTTGAAGATCATTTTCCCTTTAGGTGAAGAAATGATACTAATGGGGGACAATTTCTATAATAGGAACAAGTAATGTAGAAAGGATAAAATAATTGAACTGTCAGTATAGTAAAAAGGAAAAAATTTAAGTTCTTTAATAATACCTTATGTCATTTTACTTGTGTAATATCACTTTATTAATCAGAGTCCCAACATCTTCATCGACAAGCTGCACAAATAACATCTTCAATTATTATCTTTTTCCTATGTCAAACTTAGGTTGCACATTTTCATAAAAAAATATTGTACTACAAAGGCAAAGAATGTGTATGTGTGTGAGTGATTTGAGCACTTTCAACATTTATAATGAGATTGTACCATTCACATGTCAATAGATGTTGTACTCTAATCCAAATGAGAGATAAAAGAAACAAATTAAAAATAATTTCAAATCCATGTCAATGGAAATAAATAAGCATATTCCTAAGGCATTAACACTTGCTAGGTCAAAGTGCAAAAAAACAAATGTATAAAAGGGAAAAAATTGAAAAACAAAATTCGATTTCGGAATAATTAAAGTCAACATCACATAATCATTGTCCTTTATTGTAAGAGAAAAAATGGACCAAAGTTAATGTTTCTTTTTCGTATTAATACCTCATCTTAGCTACTGAGTTATTCATTTCTCAAACTTGAATTAAATAACACAAAACAAATTCAGTAAAGGCAGACACATATATTAATCGAAAGAAATAGTTTTGGCTCATTATATCACAACGATCATGTTGAGTTCATTGTAAGATTCATATCTCGATCAATAGTCACTCAAAGACAACTTTAACATTGCTCTAATACCCCTCTTTCCCGAGGTATAATAATGACAAAGTTATACCCATGATTAATATCTAGCTTATAGCAAATGAAATTCATTGGTCATGCGAATCAAAAGCCAATCATCACGATGATTCAAATAGAGTACATGTTTCATTTCGTTTCATTTTTTTAAAAATTCCTATAGTAATTGAATCAATAAATTATACTTAGGAGACTTACAAGTTTCTTCATAGCGAAAGTAGATCTACAAGAATCATAACTCTGGACACCATTCGTTGGGAATTCCGACAAGATGGATGAATCCCCAATCTTTTCATAGTCTAGAGATCATTTACAGAGATGCATACTGTGTTCTCTCCTGTAAAACTTGGCCGTCAACTGATGAGGAAAAATCCTCTTTGTTCCTACAATCATAATTGTGTATTTATTTATAAGGGTTAGGGTTAAGGGGGGGGGGATGTAATGGTCTAACAAGCTAATTAGCATTACTTATGAATGGATTCGGCCCAATAGTTATTTCTTACAACCCCATTTGAATTGACACATATACAATAATTACATATAATTGACAACATATAGCCCAATATTAGTTAGCAATTAGTAGACAAATAAAAATTTTCACATATTAGCACAAAAGTAATATATAAACATTTTAAAATTATTTTTTAAAATAATAGACGATTTTTAATATCATTTTTCTTTTAACTTCCAACCATTTCTCCTTAAAACTTACAAAAGATTATTTAGAATTATCTTTCTCCTTTCAATTTTTTTTAAAAAAATAATAAAAGATATGTGATATCATCTTTATTCTAACTTCAAACAATTTCTACTTAAAACTAGAAAAATATAATTTAGAATTATCACTCTCCTTAAGTTAGAAAAAAATATTTGATATCTACATGTTTAACCAACGTAACCTGTATTCACAAGAATAGTAATTGTCTTTATACTCTTTTAAATTAGGAATGTTATTTTACGGATATATGTAGTAGTTTGATTTTTATTATGTATACATTAATTAAATTGTAATTTATTTTTGTTTACATTTTTTTAACATATTGATTCAATTGACGTATACTTATTTTATTTGATTTAAAATTTATTGTATATTGATTGTGACATGGCAATGAAGTTTGTATACATTATTTATATTTTATTTGTATACATAAATACGATATTTTTACGAGATCTTCACAATAAAATAGTTTCGTGAGATCTACACAAATATGATAGTTCACGTTGTTGTTTAAATTTTGTTCCCCTTGAGGAATTTGTGAAAACAATTTTTTAATTATTTTTTTAAAAAAGGAACTAAAATACCCGCTCTATTATGGATACGCACATTGCTTAACTAAATGTTACGATCCAGACCGTCGTGATTGACACCCACACTAACCCTCCGGTGGGAGAACCACTACTACAACCCAAACCAATCAGCTAAACAAAAACTAAAGCATTTAAGTTACGAAAGTAAATTAAATAGCTAAGACTAAAGTTCCCATAAACTTCCAAAAGATCTAACAACTAAACAATACGGAAAATACACCTAGAACCTGAAAGATAATGTACCAAAACATCTAACAATGAACCAAAGTCTAAACAAGAAGGGTTACAACCCCAAACTAATGAACTAACAACTAACTAGAAAAGTCTAAGTCCAGAATGTGGACATAGACGAAAGAGAACTCATGGCAGATCAGAAGAACTGGCTCACCGTTGAATTCGAACGACGATCAGTGATCTTCTAAGCGAGATCTGTCAATAGCTGCTTGAAGATGCCCTGTACTCAACAAAGAAAGAGCAAGTGCAGTATCGGTACACAATCACAGTGTACTGATAGGATCACACGGCTATCCCACTAAGTGCAACATACATAAGTCAATACAACAATATAATCACATGCATATATCGAACATATACCATATCATCATCATTTACGAACAATGAACAATTTCACATTTCTCAAGATACACAATTATATCAAATCATTGGTCCTCTTATGGAACCCAAACCCAAACATTTAGCATACCGGAACGTGGTACCCGATCCAATGTTTATGCCGAAACGTGGCAACCGATTCCATATTTATGCTGGAATGTGGCAACCGATCCAAGTTAGTGTGTCGAAATGCAATACCCGATCCATTCAACAAGCCACAATCACAATCACAAAGTACATTCTCATAATCATACAATCAAGTCATGATTCATGACATTCATCATTCATATTTCTTCATTTACAATTAATGTGATCAATAATGCAACATTCGCATATAAACATGTATCATAATGAAGCAAGAACAAATATACATCACACAATCATAGAATCACAACCATCACCTACCTCGAAACAAGCTTGAAACCCTAAGAAACTTGATCCTTCCCTTTCCGGATTCGTTCCGCTTGTTCTTGGTCTATAAACAATCAATATAATACGGGAATCAATAAACAATCACTAATTTCCCAGATTACTAACAATTCTAACAACCCTAGATCATACCCATGATCCCACTATCCAAATTAGGGCTTTTTCAACCATAGTTTCTAGATCAAAACCCTCCCCCATCGATAATTACCCATTCGATTATGTTCTATAGATCCAAAAACGGATTCGGGGAGTTAAATCTTACCTTTAGCCTCAAGAATGGTGGAAAACTGTCAAGAAAAGCTCTGGGTTCGTTCCATAGCTCACAAGTTCGAAAATTGCAGAATAAAATGTTTTTGGGGTTTATTTACGACTTTAAGTCGTGTCTGACCCGCCACAACGATCATCACCCCGCTACAACGGCCCCTCCCTGGAGACCGAAATCACCGCCAAAGTAGCTTGCACGAAACAGTGTGCAAATTAAAGAATTCCAAAACCCCATTTCACAACACGCCTTCAACCAACGACACTCAGAAACTACCCGTTCACGCTAAGATCAATTTCGGGAGTTCTACTCACCCGAATTCAATTCTGTAAAGTTGTACGAATTCCTTAACGACTTATCTAACTACCCATGTAATCAAAATTATAAATAGATCACCCAATTGCTACCAAATTTCTCTAGACTTTAATGACTCCGATTTCATCCAAATCAGGACTAGGTTGGGAAATCTCAAGATACTACGAAAAAGTTTTCCGACCCAAAATTTTTTCCCATTGTCTTTTCTATAACAACGGAACCTGATTGTTACACTAAATTACATGGAATGAGCGATTCCTAAACTAATAGCAAGCAATAAATTGTAAACCTTCATTGTACAAATTTTACGTGATGATACTTAATAATACTTTTAATCTAAATTTAACGGACTTTACCTAAACTCATACTTTTTTTAGTTTCGGTGCAACAACACTTTATGCTATCTTCATAATAGTTGAGTTTGAATAATGCTTTCATAGTGTTAGAGAATGTACAAAATAGAACTTTATCCATTTAGTCTCAAGATAATTATTATTTTCTTTTGATTTTGAGTTTTCTTGACTCATCACCTAATCCAACCACTAAGTTTTGTATGCAAAAACATAAGTAACATATTTGGGGACTTTAAAATAATATTATTGACGGTAATCTCTCATTCATCAAAGAACTTACGATATATAGTTTTGTAATTAATTTGAATATATTATTATTATTACACATATTTTATAGTGATATATGCCTAATCATATTGTGTATGAGAGTTTACATGGAACGAAAATAGAAGCACTTAATTTTTAAGATGAAACAAAATATTTTAGGAATAAATAGGAATAACTTAGTAAAATATACCCTATATTTATTATTTTGCTTAATAAACGTGTGGGACATAGTGACTAGAAATGTAACATCTCGCACCTAGAAATGACTATAAAGAGTTTAAAATAGTAAAATGTTGATTTTTGGAAAGAATAAGGAAATAAGGAAATCTGGAAATTTGTCTAAGTTAAGAAAGTGAGTTTTGGCCATTTTCAAACGGCCATAACTCTTAGCTTAGGATGAGTAAGGAGCAGATCTTGATATGGTTGGAAAGCCTTTGGAGAGATCTTTCCAATGCCGCTGAGTTTGCACGATTTTAACATCGTATGATTGACATATGCCTTTCGGAAGTTAGGCTGTTGGATTGAGGAACGTCCCAATCCGGAATTAAGGAAGGGCAAAGTAGTCTTTTCTCTAATTTATTTCCTAATTCGTGTTTAGGGATTTATTGGGGTAAAAACTTATTTTTGTCAGATTAGAAAAATTAAATTCACGCTTAGGGCTTGGAGAAAAGAGAAAAGAAGAAAGAAAGGGAGAAAAGCCTACATTTCGCCAAGAACGTAAAGCGTTTGGAGTGTAATTCATCGGGGGTGATCCCAATTAAGGTATGTGAGATCTTTTCGTGTTGGGTTAGTTCACCCACACACCGTCTTGTTTCAATCCAATTGTTTTGATTTGTTTACATGTTGAAGAAGTAAGGTTCTTGAAGAACAAATTGTAGAATTCTTGTTGGTTGAGTTGTTGATGCTTGGGGGTGAGTTGATTCATGTTTCCGAGTTGTATTGGTTTTATATTGAGGGTACAATTGATCCTAAGTGTTTGGGGAAGGAACTATGGAAGTTAGAAAGGTTTAGAGATGAAGAACGCTAAAGAAAAGTCGGAAGTTGCTGGGCAAAAGGGCTGGGGCGTCGCGCCACAAAAACTTCTCTAAAGTTTGACCTCTGGCATGTCGCGCCAGCCAGAGTTCCAGTAAAACTTCTCTGAAGTTTGAGGGCTGGCGCCCCGCGCCTCTCAGAGTGCCAGGGACGCCATTTCTCCCCATTCGTTCCCCACCTTTTAGTACTTGTTCCTAAGCGATGTACCTATATTTCCTAGTCGATTCCAACACTCTAAAGTACATCTAAACATCATGAAATCATCCATATACATGAGATCATGAACCTTGAATCCATAATTCAATTCAAGGAAAGTTAGGATCAAAGTCAAAGAAGTTAAGAGTCAAGCCTAGAAGTTAAGAAGCAAGTCAAAGCAAAGTTTCTTAAGGTTTTCAAGAGTCTTTAACAAATTAAACTTCATTTTTAGACTCAAGTTTTCAGGTTAAGAAGAGAGTAAAGAGTTGAGTTCATTTTAAAAAAAACTTATTTGGGAACTAAGTATTCCCAAAGAGTTTATAAATGTTTCACATTTAAGCAAGAAAGGGAACATCGATTCCAAAAAGGGCTTTTAAGTTAAGTTTTGAGTAATTATCTCAAACCAAAGAAAGAAGTTTGTTTTTAAAACATATGAGCTAAGTATATTTTTGGGAGTAGTATTGAGCACCGATATGG
>JAJOOO010009984.1:0-25752 GCA_029582685.1 Solanum piurae
ATACCTGCTTTTAGTTTTGGTATAGATATCATGGTGGCCTCGACGGCCCAATCAGGACTTATGTGCTAGTTGGCTATTTATTTATATGATCTCTTGGGGATAGCTGTTTCTTTTATAGATCAGTTGACAGGGGCCTTGCCGGCCGAGGGCTTAGTTTTAAGCCGAGATATACTTGTTTGTTTTCTTGATTGTGTGTGTGGCTGCCATGTGCTAGTAGCAAATGGTTCAGCAGGGTCGGCTCGGGCCTGAGTTTTGGCATTAGGAGTCAGTTGCGCCCCCTAATTTGGGGTGTGACATCAAACTCTTTTCTTAGTTGAATCTTTAGCTTCTCAATTTCCTCTTGACTTTTAGAAGCTATCAACATATCATCAACATATAGGATAATATATATAAAGGAATTGTCTTCAAGCTTGCGCAAATACACACAATGATCGTATTTTCTTCTTATGTACCTTTGCAGCAACATAAACTTGTCAAATCGTTTGTACCATTGTCTGGAAGATTGTTTCAATCCATGCAACGATTTTTCAAGTATGCACACCATATTTTGTTTTCCATCAACTTTGAATCCTTCTGGCTGAGTCATGTAGATTTCATCTTCCAAGTCTCTATGTAAAAATGCAATTTTTACATCCAATTGAACTAGTTCCAAATACAATTGTTCTACCAAAGCCAACAAAACTCTAATGGAGGAGTGTTTCACAATTGGAGAAAATACCTCATTATAATCAATTCCCTTCTTTTGAGAATATCCTTTGGCCACCAATCTTGCTTTGTAGCGAACATCTTCTTGGTTAGGAAATCCTTCTTTCTTTGCAAATACCCATTTGTACCCAATTGCTTTCTTGCCCTCGGGGAGATTGGCCAATTTCCACGTATAATTCTGATGAAGGGACTGCATTTCTTCATCCATGGTAATCCTCCACTTATCTTCTTTTGAACTTTGGATTGCATCTTTATAAGTGGTAGGAATGTCATCAGCTGCAATTGAGTCTGCACAAGCCACCATATATATGAGTCAAGCAGGTATTCTTATTGTCCTTTTTGGCTTGATGGTTGCTATTGATTCAAATTGAGGCTGAGGTTCTTGATATGGAACCTCCCCTTCGATTGGCTCTTCTTCCAGAGGAAAATCTTTTGTTGTTTCCTCGTTTGATCCCAGTGTTAGGAAAATTATTTTTTCCTCAAAATCCACCTGCTTTAAAGCACCATCGGTTTGATTGACATCTTCAATTGTTACCATATTTGTCAAGGCAGATTCATCAAAGGTAACATCATTGCTGAAAAATAATTTTTATTGTCTCTGGACACCATAAACGATATCCTTTGACTCCAGAAGTAATCCCCATAAATAAAGTTTTCTTTGCTCTTGGGTCCAATTTTGACTCTCTTACATGAAAATATGCAATTGAGCCAAATACATATAAGAACCATAATCTTCAGCAGGTTTTCCATACCATTTTTCTAATGGTGTCTTCCCACCAATAGCAGCAGATGGTAGACAATTAATGAGGTGGCATGCATATGTTATTGCCTCAACCCAAAATTCTTTGTCGAAGCCAGCATTGGACAACATACACCGAACCTTCTCCAGCAAAGTTCTATTTATGCATTCTGCCACTCCATTCTGTTGTGGTGTATTTCTGATAGTGAAATGTCTGACGATGCTATTTTCTTCACAAATTTTATGAAAAAGATCATTTTTGTATTCTCCACCATTGTTTGTGCAAATACACTTGATCTTTCTATCAGTTTGAGTCTCTATCATTGCCTTCCATTTGAGAAAAAATCCCAACACTTCATCTTTAGTTTTCATCGTATACACCTATAGTCTTCGGGAAAAGTCATCAACAAAGATTACAAAATAGTGTTTCCCACCTAATGAAGGTGTTTTGGAAGCACCCCAAACATCTGAATGAACATAATCCAAAATACCTTTAGTATTATGGATAGTTGTTCCAAATTTAACCCTTCTTTGCTTTCCCTTGACACAATTCTCACAAAACTCCAAGTTGCAAGTTTTTACTTCTTTTAGTAATCCTTTATCTGATGAAATTTTCAAGGATTTTCCTCCAGCATGTCCCAAGCGCATATGCCACAGCCTGGTCATTTCTGCCTCCTTGTCGTCATTGGATGTTGTTGTTTTTGTCCCAATAATTGTACTACCTTGATAGTGGTACATGTTATTATTTCTTCGAATTGCCTTCACTACCACTAGTGCACCGGAGCATATTCTCATTACGCCATTATCTGCAATGACTTTAAATCCCTTAGACTCTAGGACACCTATAGAATTGAGATTATTCTTCAAATCTGGTGCATATTGAACATCTGTTAATGTTCTGATCAATCCGTCATTATCCTTCATCGAATTGAACCAACACCATATACGGTAAGAGGATTATTTTTTGTGGTGTTAATAACTCCACATTCTCCTTCTTGTAAATCTATAAACCAGTCCCGATTGGGACACATATGATAGCTGCAAGTTGACTCCATCAACCATACATTAGATTATTTGGATGGATCTGTTGTAATTAGTGAGTAATCTGAGTCATCACATTCTGCCGCATTTGAATCCATGACAGTCTTTCCATTATTTGGTTTGGCCTTGCTTTTCAACTTTGAGTAGTCTTTCCTCTAGTGCCCTTTTTCTCGGCAAAAGGCACATTTATCTTTGATGAGTCTGGATCTTGACTTGGATCTCCCTTTCTTCGTTCTCATATAATTTTGAGAACAACCTCTCACAATCAGTTCTTCTGCTTCTCCGCCTTTTTGTTTTTCTCTCTTTCTTTGTTCATAACTATATAAGGCAGAACAAACTTTTTTGAGAGATAGTTCATCATTCCCATGCAGTAGAGTAGTTTCAAGGTGCTCGAACTCATCGGGAAGTGAACTTAACAGAATTAAGGCCATATCTCCATCCGGAAAAGTCATGTCCATATTCCGCAAAATTGCCGCCAACTTATTAAAGTTGGTGATGTGATCATTCACTGTGCTACCAGGAATATAAGTGAAGCGTAACAGTCTTCTTTTCATGTAAAGTTTGTTTTGACTATTTTTCTTCAAGAATTTTTCTTCTAATGAATTCCATAATTTATTTGCAGATGTTTCCTTTGTGTATGGATACTTTTGTTCTCTTGCAAGGTAAGATCGAATGGTACCGCAAGCAACACGGTTGATAATCTTCCAATCTTCTTCTCCTACACTGTCTAGTTTCTTTTCTTCTAAGGCAATATCTAGCCCTTGTTGAAAAAGGGCATTAAGGACCTCGCCTTGCCACATTCTGAAAGGTCCTGACCCGTCAAAAAATTCAACTGCAAATTTTGCATTTGACACAATTCTTGTCATAAGCGAAGATACCGATGATGACGTATTTTTGACATTCGATGTGGACTCATCAATTTTATTGTCTCCCATTTTTTCTACAAAATACTATTTACTAGCTAAAAATTTAAGGACCAAAGTAATTTTTTTCTGATATGAAAGTTCAAATTGTGCTGCAACCACAGAGCATACTCAGATAATACATTGGCTCTGATACCAATATTTGAAAAAGTTGATTATATAGAGAGTGATGAAATCACAACTGTTATATCTAAAGGTAGCTAATAAATAGTAAAAGAGACAGCAATAAAAGGAACACCAAAAATTAACGAGGTTCGGCAAAATTTTGTTTTCTTTTGCCTACTCCTCGAACACAACCAACCAATATTTATTTTACTCCAAAAGAGTACAAGTGAAATAATACAAGAGAGAAAGAATAACAAATGTCTTTGAAGATGAGAAGGCAAGTGAGAGGTGTGTTACAAATGAATTGGGAGCTACCTATTTATAGGAGTGAATTTTTCCTACTGATGTCATTCATGACATCACAATGTGTCAAAATGTCAAGTTTTACCTTGTGAAACCATTTTATGGTTTACCTAAATTTCACCTACATATTTTCTATCTTGACTTTTGTACCAATGAATAATTATCATCCTAGCTACCAAATCTTCACATTAATTCATCTTTGAATCTTGCCAAATTTAACAATTAGTGCATACAACCAAATCATCCTATTGAAAATTTAAGGTGGCAAAACTGACGTGCAAAATTAATTGTCCTGAGTATACACTCAAAGTGTTTGAAGATGTGTCAAAGTTATCTTATTTGGAATAGTCTTTATCCTTTTTAGATCATACCAGAAAAATCTATATGATAGCTAATGATCGTGCCCGAGTCAATAGCCCGAGTGATAGACCGAGGCTATTGTTTGAGGTGAGCACTGTCCTCACAAATCTCAAATGTAATGTGGTTAATGCTAAGGTGTGGACTCACAACTCCCCAACAACAGCTATACTGTAAGTTACTGGTGAGGAAATGGGAGGTACAATTAATGATCCGGAAAGGTTGTCTATGATGAAGCAGCTATTGTGCAATGTACTTAGATGTAGCAATAAATTAAGTAATTCTAAGACAATAGTATCTGATGGAGTCTCTCAGACCGAGAGAAGGTCTTCACCAGCTAATGTTTGTAAACCAAGATTATGAATGTGCTACTAGTGAAGGATTGGATGAAAAACAGAGGCATGATGTGAGTGTCCTTAATTGGTAAGATAAGGCTACTCCGATGTGACAATCTGGTGCAAGGATAGACCAAAGCTTCTCTTTGATACATTTTTTACATTGGCCGATATGCAATATGTGATTTTCCATGGCAATGTTTATGTTGAAGAACTAGTAGTGTACCATAATTTTCTATTAGTTTCAAATCTCTTTCATGGTTTATTTTTCTGAAAATTTGTGAACTATTATTACAAACTCTATTCTCATTGAAGGAGTACTACATTAGACATATAGATGGTTCCCCGGTAAAATCAGACACATGATGAAAAAGAGTGATCCAATGTCTTGAAGCATCAAAAGAAGGGTATCTGGGGTTAGCACTAATGATTTACTTTTGAAATCTTTTTAGATCCATTGTTCGACATATATTCAACTTTAGCTACCTTTTTAGTGTATAAGAAGGCGAAACTGATAGTTGTAATTGGTGCCAGAATTATGGTGGTCAACTTATATGTTTTACCTTGTCTATGTCAACTAATGAAATTGTCTTAGTTACGATTGTAATGTACATATATACCACAAGAATCCACCATCCTGTAATATGCGGTTTTGACTTTAAATTTTGTAGTCTTGTGTAAAAGTTGCAAGTTCGTTGTGTGATGTTGCTTTAGAGCCTGATGTGTGATTCTGTAAGATCTCTCTTTTTGTGTGTGTTGTTTCGTATTAAATCCTTTTTTGATAAGCAATTGTTTCTATTATTGAAAGAATATTTTTCTACCAAGTATTCGAGAGTTTCTCTCTACTTAAGAATAGTGGTTTGTCAACAACTTAAATTTGTTGGGAGTTATGATGGGTATCTCCTTCGACCAATTATCTGCCATGGTCCATTCCTCTTTTTAAAATTGATAAATTAACAACCCACAAATAGCACGTTGCACGTTGGTAGCCTATTCAAGGAAGTGAAACTAAGACAGAAACTTCCCCTTTTTTTACTTTTTAAGTAAGATAGACTCTTTCTTCTTTCCTTCAGACATCAAATTTGGGATTCTCCTACATTTCACTGAACTTATTTCATAGGCTTACCTATATCATCGTTACTTACCCAAATTATGTATACTTCGACTTTTGAAAGTTTGACTGTAGCTTTGTTGTGAACTCTAAGAAGGGTATGTCTTAAAAAAAATTC
This sequence comes from Solanum piurae, assembly GCA_029582685.1. NCBI lineage: Eukaryota > Viridiplantae > Streptophyta > Magnoliopsida > Solanales > Solanaceae > Solanum > Solanum piurae. Next base: position 5,738 of record JAJOOO010009984.1, read on the forward strand.
ACACAAGTAAAAGACATGTCAATGTTCACCCTTTTTTTATATACTACAATATGTTGGTGTCACAATCTAAATTGAAGAAGAATCATCATATAATTAGCGGTAAAGATTGTTAGGAATGAAAATAAACAGGGGAAAGTTGAGTTAGCAGCATTTTGATTGTGTGATGTTGCAGTATTGTGGTATGAAAGTTGGGAGATATCTAGGGGAAAAGATACATCCCTACCCACTTGAGATAGCTTTACAGAAGCTTTCATATATCACTATTTTCCTCGAGAGATTACGGATGGCCGGGTAGACCAGTTTCTGAACCTCCGACAGGGTGGCATGAGTGTCCGAGAGTACGGGCTGAGATTTGATTCATTGGCTAGATATGCACCAGCATTTGTTGATACGATGCATGACAGGGTGCATATATTTGTGGGAGGGATTGACTCAGACTATATCGAGGCTTGTTCTACCGCTGCGCTAAATGATAATAAGGATATCTTGCGGATGTAGGATTTTGCACAGGGCATAGAGGATCGCCGACATGACTCAGAGTCATCACTACATGTTGTGACAGGTACATTGATTGTTTGCTCCCATTGTGTTTATGCTTTGATAGATCCTGGATCTACTATATCTTATGTTACTCCCTTTATAGCGGGAAAGTTATGTATAGTAGTAGAGTCATTAGATCGACCCTTTATTGTATCTACACCAGTTGGTGAGTCTATTATTGCCAGGAGAGTCTATTGAGGTTGCACGGTAGAATTTATCGACTGTCAGACCTCTGTAGACCTGGTAGAATTAAAGATGGTTGATTTTGACGTCATTATGGGTATGGACTGGTTAGCTTCTTGTTATGCTAATGTTGAGTGCCGGATGAAGATTGTTAGCTTCCACTTTCCAGGAGAGGCAGTTCTGGAGTGGAAAGGCGATACAGCAACGCCGAAAGGTAGGTTTATTTCCTATCTTAAGGTGAGGATGATGATTACTAAGGGTTGTATTTATCATAATGTTCGCGTTCATACAGTCTATTCTGGTAGATAATGAATTTCTAGATGTATTTCCAGACGTACTTACTGGTATCCATCCCAAATGAGAAATTGATTTTGCTATCGATATGCCACCAGGTACACAACCCATATTTATCCCTCCTTATAGAATGGCTCCTGCTGAGCTGAAGGAGTTGAAGGATCAGCTGAAAGATTTTCTTTATAAAGGCTTCATCAGGCCTAGTGTTTCACCATGGGGTGCACCAGTATTATTTGTGAGAAAAAAGGATGGCTCGCTGAGGATGTGAATCGATTATCGACAGCTGAACAAGGCTACTATAAAGAATAGGTATCCCCTTCTGAAGATCGATGACTTGTTTGATCAACTACAAGGTGCTAAGTACTTCTCAAAGATTGATTTGAGATCAGGGTACCATCAGGTACGTGTTCGCGAGAAAGATATTCCAAATATAGGTTTTAGAACTAGATATGGGCATTTTGAGTTTTTGGTTATGTCTTTTGGATTGACCAATGCGTCGGTAGTGTTTATGGACTTGATAAAAAGTATATTCATGTCGTATCTAGATAAGTTTGTGATTGTATTTATTGATGATATTTTTGTCTATTTGCATTCAAAAGTTGAGCATGAAGATCATTTGCGAGAGCAGATCATTCAAAAGTAGTCCTTCAAGTTCTTCGAGAGCAGGAACTTTACGCAAAGTTCTCTAAGTGTGAGTTCTGGTTGAGCTCTGTGGCTTTCCTAGGCCATATTGTATCAGATGCAGTCATTACGGTTGATACACAGAAGATTGAGGTCGTAAAGACTTGGCCCAGACCTATGACTCCAACTGAGGTTTGTAGTTTCTTAGGGTTAGCTGGGTACTACAAGAGGTTTGTAGAGGGGTTTTCTTCACTTTCAGCACCATTAACGAAGCTGACTCAAAAAGCAGTTAAGTTTCAGTGGACTGAAGCTTGCGAGCATAGTTTCCAGGAGCTGAAGGACAGGTTGACATCAGCACCAGTTCTAGCATTGCCAGAGGGTTCAGAGGGCTATGCGGTGTACTGCGATGCTTCTGGTGTTGGGTTGGGATGTGTTCTAATGCAACATGGTAAGGTTATCGCATATACTTCAAGGCAGTTGAGGAAGCATGAGAAGAACTAACTGACCCACGATTTAGAGTTGATTGCAGTTGTGCATGCGTTAAAGATCTGGAGACACTATTTGTATGGCGTTCATGTTGACATCTTCACAGATCATAAGAGCCTTCAATATATATTTAGAAATAAGGAGTTAAATCTGCGACAGCGTCGATGGCTTGAGTTACTGAAAAACTACGACGTGGATATTTTATATCATCCAGGAAACGCGAATGTGGTAGCCGATGCCCTCAGTCGAAGATCTATGGGTAGTTTATCCCATTTAGGTGTTGAGAAGCGGGAGCTAGCGCGAGAGATTCATTAGTTAGCTAGCTTGGGAGCCAGATTGTTAGAGGCAGACGATAGTGGGGTCACAATTCAGGATATAGCCGTGTCATCTCTAGTTGTAGAAGTAAAATCACGACAACAAGAGGATCCTAGCTTACAGAAGCTTAGAGCCAAGGCTCAGGATCTGCAGTCTTTAGCATTTGTTAGAGCAGAAGATGGAGTACTCAGATATAGCGGTCATTTGTGTGTTCTGAATGTTACAGGGCTTCGACATCGAATTATGGAAGAGGCACATCATTCCCGTTATTTTATTCACCCTGGTTCGATGAAGATGTACCATGATATTAAGGAGATCTATTGGTGGCATGGGATGAAGAAGGATGTTGCTGAGTTTGTGGCGCAGTGTCCTAACTGCCAACAAGTGAAGGTTGAGCAACAAAAGCCCGTTGGGCTAGTTCAGGAGATACCCATTCCTTTGTGGAAGTGGGAAGCAATTAATATGGATTTTATTACAGGGTTACCTCGATCGCATTGCAAGTTTGACTCTATTTGGGTAATTGTTGATAGACTAACAAAATCATCCACTTCTTACCAGTCAGGGCTACTTTTTCGGCCGAAGACTATGCAGGGCTCTATATTAGAGAGATTGTTTGGCTACACGGTGTCCCAGTATCTATTATCTCTGATAGAGGAGCACAATTTACCGCCAATTTTTGGAAGTCCTTCCAGAAAGGATTAGGGACATAGGTTAATCTTAGTATCGCCTTTCACCCTCAGACAGATGCATAGGCTAAGCGCACAATTTTTACACTCGAAGATATGTTACGGGCGTGCGCGCTTGACTTCAAGGGAAGTTGGGATGACCATTTGCCTCTTATTGAGTTCGCATACAATAATAGTTATCATTCCAGCATCGGGATGGCACCTTATGAGGCTTTGTATGGAAGAAAATATAGATCCCCTATTAGATGGTTCGAGGTAGGTGAGTCAGGGTTGATTGGACCCGACTTTGTCCAGTAGACAGTGGAGAAAGTTAAGCTCATTCGGGAGAGGTTGCTAACAGCTCAAAGCCGACAGAAGTCATACTCAGATGTGCGACGAAGGGACTTAGAGTTTTGTGTCGATGATTGGGTATTCTTAAAAGTATCGCCTATGAAGGGTGTTATGAGATTTGGTAAAAAGGGAAAGCTTAGTCCAAGATTCATTGGGCCATACCGGATCCTTTGGAGGGTAGGACAAGTGGCTTATGAGTTAGAATTGCCTTCGGGGCTAAAATCTATTCATCTAGTTGTGTCCATGTATCGATGCTACAAAAGTGCGTAGGAGACCCTTCTCGGGTTGTCCCAATTGAGGATGTTCAAATCACAGAGGAGTTGTCCTATGAAGAAACTCCAGTTGCCATTTTAGATCGGCAGGTCCATAAATTGAGGACCAAAGAGGTGGCTTCGGTTAAAGTATTGTGGAGGAACAAGAATAGAGAAGAGGTGACCTGGGAAGCTAAGGATGGCATGAGGTCCAAATATCCTCACTTGTTTCATACCCCAGGGTGATGGCATATCAGTTTATATTAGGCAGTAAGGTAAGATATCTATCTAATTTTATTTTATTTTATATATATACTATTCCTTATTATTATTGTGGTTGTCGTTGTATATCTTCTTGCACTGTTATGGTGGAGCTATAGTGCTTAGATATTTATGTCATCATGTGAGATGCCTAGGTTAGAAATTTTGCATTTCAAGTTCCTAGATAGTGACATTTACAAAGGATACACTGCCTAAATTTTGGCAAATCCTAAGGACTGAACCGCGTGACTTAGATTTTTCATTCGAGGACGAATATTTCTAAGGGGGGAAGGATGTAACACCCTGACTTTTCAAAACGTCTAAAATTACTCGTATCACCATGGAAAGACAAAGAGGGTGGGTAATAAATTCAGAATGATGTGGTATGTCCAATTTTAAGTGTTCAAGTGTTGCATCTCAAGTTTTGAAGTTAGGTAAGTGGCAAAATAAAAGTTGGCGGAAGTTATCGTAAGTTCCTTTTTAAAGATTTCTCTGAAATTTGGGTCAAATGTCTCGGAGCTTTTCTCTCAATCTATAAGGATTTATGGAGTCCACAACCTATCGAATCGAAGGTCTACGAGTCTAGTTTCCAATGCATCAAACCGTTTGTTCATACGACTTCAAAATAGAGATATATTTGCATTTTCGTGGGACTGCGCAAGATGGCACGTGAGGTAGGGCCCTAGGTCGGTGGAACTTTACATATATCTTCTTCTTCGAACCTTTTCTTCATTTTTTAGCTAAGAACCAGAAAAATTAGATAAACCCATTTCTAGGATCAACTAAAGTATAGATTTTCTCGACCTAAGTCCTTGACGAAAGTTGTTCTACGCGTTGGGCTCATCATCGTGGTATAATTTATTTTATCAATTTCGTAGAATATCACACTTTAGTGTTGGGACAGCAAGGGTTTGGATTTATTTGAAGGTTTTGAGGCGTATTACGAACTTAAGATCGAGGTAAGACCCTTCTTTCATCGACTCTAGCTTTTATAAGCGGCAAATAGCAATTTACGACGAAAATACATATCTTTTATCGTATTGTCATGGTATCTTTTATTTTCGTGTGGTGATTATGGTCCTGCCTTGTTGTAGTATCGAGGGAGTAATGAGTAAAAGTCGCTAGGTCACGTTAATTCAGCGAAAAAGGTAAGTTAAGGAAATTATCTTCTTACGGCATATTTCCGTAAAGCTTAGGAGCAATGTAATTGAGATGTTATCGTTGTTATACTTGTAGCCATTATTGTTGATTGTTGGCTGCTCGAGTGGATATAATCCTCTCTTATCGGGTTTTTTATTCAGTAGTAGTGTCCCGATGTTGGACACAACTTAGAGGCTATTTGTATAGGTTGCTTATAACTAAATTGCTCGCTTTTAGCTGTCGGATTGTTATTGTTGTACTTTGGGCTATTGTGATTAGCTGCAAGAATGTGATCTATTCCTAGAAGGACTATGTTCTGCCGATAGGGCTATATTGACGCCTAGAAGGGCTATGAGTTGCCGACAGGGCTATATTGACGCCTAAAAGGGCTATGAGTTGCCTACAGGGCTATATTGACACCTAGAAGAGATATGAGTTGCCTATGGGGCCATGTTATTGCCTAAGAGGGCTATGAGTTGCCTATATGCTATATTAATACCTAAGAGAGTTATGTGCTGCCTACAGGGCTATACTATTGCTTAATAGGTCTAGGTGACTGCCTACGGGGCTAGGGGACTACCAATAGGGGTATATAGATTATTGGCACCTTCTGGGCTTATGGGGGCCTGGGTAGGTGGTCTTGTGTGTTGTTTGTATCTGTCGATCTTATGGGAGCTTGGTTAGGTTGTTGTTTTATTATTTTTGATAAGTTTAGATTTAGAAGCAGGTCAGTATGCTTATCTTATTCTTGATTTATTTATCGGATTACTCCAGTATATTAGGACACCTGCTCATAGTCTATTGTCTTTCATACTTTGTACATTATTTTGTACTGACTCTCCATTGCCTGGGGGCGCTGCATTCATGCATGCAGGTCCGGACAGACGACCCAGTAGACCTCCTCAGCAGCATGATTGACTTCTATCCGGTTGGCTAGCCCTTTTTCTCAGGAGCTGCCAGAGTTGGGAGGTTTGTTAGCTTTTATTGTATATATTTCATGGGTAGGTTGGGGCCTTGTCCCGCCAATATTTACTACTCTTAGAGGCTTGTAGACTAGGGTGTGGGGTTTATAGCAACGTTATGGCCATGTTGTCCTAGTTTGTTGGTTTGTTGAAGCTTGTTAGTTGTGTGATGCATTGTCTTGATATACCTGCTTTCAATTTCGGTATACAGACCATGGTGGCCTCAACGGCCCAATCAGAACTTCTGTGCTAGTTGGCTATTTCTTTATATAAACTCTTGGGAGTAGCTGTTTCTTTTATGGATCTGTTTTCAGGGGCCTTGCCGGTCGAGGGCTTAATTTTAAGTTGAGATATACTTATTTGTTTTCTTGACTGCGTGTGGCTGCCATGCGCTAGTAGCAAATGGTTCAGCAGGGTCGACAGGAGCCTGAGTTTTGGCATTATGAGCTAGTTGCGCCCCTTGAATCTGGGGCATGACATAGGATATATGTAAAAGATTGAAAAGAATATTGAGAAATTTTCCTTGTATTTCTTCATTGTAAAGCAACGTATTTATACAACTACTGTGCAGGGAAAGAAAATAACAAACTATACAGCTGGCTAAATATCATTTATCCAAATAAACAACAAAGAATAACTAATTCTATATTTTGTACAAAATATCCTATGCAGGTGTAGGGCTAGGATTTATGCCAACACTTTCTGATCCAAAGGATGAGATGGTGCCATCTGTCCTTCTAGAAGATATACATCTTCTTGTCTTCATTTCATTTGAATCAGATTCTACTGCTTCTTTGTTCATCTTGAATATCCCTTGTTCTTCATCCACGATGGTACTGCTAAATCCAACACCTTCCTTCAAGTTGGAGGGGACTAAAGAGAGACCCAACTTGCAAAAACAACGAAAGTGGGAAGGACCAAACAAGGGTTTAGCAAAGATGTCGGCGAGCTGAGAAGAGGAAGGGACAAAGTTTAAAGAAATTAAGTCAGCGGAGAACTGTTGACGGACGAAGTGGCATTCAAGTTCGACGTGCTTCGTTCGTTCATGGAAAACAGGGTTGCGGGCGATGTGAAGGGCAGCTTGACTGTCGGAATGGATGGGGATGGGTAGGGTAGGTGAGATGGAAAGATCTGTGAGAAGGCGGTGAAGCCAAGTTAATTCGGCAACAAGTCGCCGCATTGACCGATATTCCGCTTCAGCGAAGGACAAAGAGACAGAGATCAACTTTTTAGACTTCCAGGAGATGGGAGAATCGCTGATGCTTATGAAGAAACCACTGATAGACTGACGAGTGTCAACACACGATGCCCAATCGGCATCGCAAAAGGCAAGGAGAGAAAAGGAAGGAGCTGAAGAAAAGAACAGACCTTGGGCAGGGGATCGACGGAGATAGCAAACAACACGAAGGGCAGAAGTTAAATGGGGAACACGAGGGTGCTGCATAAATTGGGAAAGATGTTGAACAGCGAAGTAGAGGTCTGGGCGAGTATGAGTCAAATAATTCTATTTACCCACAAGTCGGCGATAAGTAAAAGGGTCAGCAATGGGGTCTCCAGAATCAGAAAAAAGCTTACAAGACGGATCCAATGGAGAAGAAGCCGATGGAAGGTGGTCACAATCATATACAGAGAGTAAATCAAGAGTGAACTTCCGCTGACATAGGATGATACCTTGACGTTCCCGAAGGACCTCCAATCCAAGGAAATAATGTAAGTCGCCCAAATCCTTAATCTTAAATTCCTTATTCAAAAAATATTTCAACTCTACAAGCTCGAAAGGGTTGTTACCAGTGAGAATGATGTCGTCGACATATACGGCAACTATAGAAATAGAGTCTCACACTCGTTTAAAAAACAAACTATAGTCATTGAGGGAAGAACTGAAACCCTTGAAGTTTAAAGCAGCTGTGAGACGAGAATACCATTCTCGAGAGGCTTGGCGTAAGCCATACAGAGATTTGTTGAGCTTGAGGACATGATTAGGGCTAGGACTATGCATACTATGAGGAAACTTCATAAACACTTCCTCCTGTAAATTTTCATGCAAAAATGCATTGTTAACGTCCAGTTGAGTCAAATCCCAACCTTTCTTAACAGCAACAGCAACTAGACACCGGATAGTAGTCATTTTGACTACAGGGGAGTAAGTTTCATTAAAATCCACTCCTTCACGCTGAGTATCCCCTCTAACCACCAAACGAGCCTTTAGTCTTTCCACAGTCCCATCTGAGTGATGCTTGACCTTGTAAACCCACTTGCAAGCAAGAGCCCTCTTACCAACAGGAATTTCAACTACTATCCAAGTTTGATTAGCCTCTAGGGTATCAAACTCGGATATCATGGCTTGTTACCAACCAGGGTGTTGAGCTGCCTGAGAGAAGCTAACTGGTTCACTGATGTGAGAAATAGATTCGAGTACCTGTTGATTAATAATAGAAAGAGCAGAAAAATGCAAGGTTGATGGAACAACAGGATCAACGAAATGTGAAGAGAGATCATTTAGGACAACAGAATTGCACAAGTAATCATTTAAATAACTAGGAACTTTGCTGGTCCTAGTTGATCTCCTAGGGGCAGAAGAAATGAGAAAGGATGAAGGGTTGTCAGCTAAATCAGAAGCATCAGTAGAAATGATAGGTTCAGTAGGATTTGAAGGAAGATTTGAATGAGGAGAATTAGGGGGAGAAGTGGGAAGAACAGTACCATCAAATGGGTCTGGAGAAAAGGAAGAAGGGGGAAAAAATGTTGAGTGGAAGAACTAGAGGAAAAGGGAAAGATAGACTCATGAAAAGAAACATCTCTAGAGATAAGTATCTTTCTGGTAGATAGTTCAAGGAGTTTATATCCTTTCTTGCCTTGAGGGTAGCCAATGAAAACACAAGAAGTGGCTCGAGAAGCAAACTTGGGCCTATTATGTGATGGAGTAGATGTAAAACACAGACAACCACAAGTTCTGAGAGCTTCCCAAAAATAACCTGATATGGTGTCATACCCTTAAGAAAAGAATATGGGAATCTATTTATCAAATATGTGGCAGTAAAATGACATTCACCCCAATAGCATATAGGTAACTTAGACTGATGTAAAAGTGCCCTAGATGTTTCCAAAATATGTCTATGTTTTCTCTCAACGATGCTATTTTGTTAAGGTGTCCCAATGCAAGAGGTTTGGTGAATTATCCCCTGTAAAGCAAGAAACTCAGAGGTTACAGTACCACTCCCCAATTCTAGAGCATTGTCGGATCTAATAATTTTAACCTTGCTATTGAACTGCTTATCAACTAGAGATAGAAAATGCTTGAGCATAAAGAAGGCATTACTCTTGGTGGAAAGAAGATAGGTCCAAGTACATCTACTAAAGTCATCCACAATAGTGAGAAAATACCTATAGCCATCATGAGTAGATGACTTGTAAGGTCCCCAAGTGTCTATGTGAATTAGCTCAAACTTATTATGATTAGTTTTAAGGGAACTATTGGAAAAGGGTAATTTAGATTGTCTAGCTATAGGACAAATATCACAAGGACAATCAACATTAGGCAAAGAAGAAAAGAAACTCATAGATTTCATTGAAGAAAGGAGTAAATTCCCCAATCTATTGTGCCATAGTCTTACATTAGAACTGAAATTTGAAGAAACTACATTACTAGAAGAAACTTCATTACATTCTGGAATTGAAAGACTAGAAAGTAATCCTAAGTTAATCTTAGAACTACATTGAAAAGGAGAAACTGGTGACTGGAGGATATAGATGCCATTTCTAGCTTGACCAAGAACCTAAGGGGTCTTCACTAAAAGGTCCTGCATAAAACAGTGAGTAGAAGAAAAACTTAGCAGACAGTGATGTTGTTTGCAAAATCTATTGACAGAAATCAAATTTATTTTGAATGAGGGAACAAATAAAACATCATGAATAATCAGCTTGGATGAAAGGGAAACAGACCCCCCATGAGTAACCTTGACTTTAAAAGAATTTGGAAGACTGATAGCTAATGGAGAGGGAAGAGGATGAATACTGGAGAAGAATTTGGTGTCATATGACATGTGCTCAGAGGCACCAGAGTCAATGATCTAAGAATCAGTACTCACATAGGTAGAATAATCAACCGGGTTATGAAAAGTATTACCAGCACACTGAACCATATTAGCTGCCACTTGTGAGATCAACTTCTCTCGGTCTCCAAGATCAGCATGTTTAAGCAGCTGAAGTAAGTAATTAAGTTGCTGAGGGGAGAATGGGTTCCCATCTACTTCAGCAAACACAGTGTGTTGAGCATTAGGAGTTCCCAAGACTGCATTGCTTTTGATCCCCACCTTGAATTTTGGACTCTTGGTGAACTGAAAATCAACAGGAAATCCAATAATCATGTAACACTTGTCAATTGAATGTCCTGGATTCTTGCAATGAGAGCAAACCAAATTTTTCTTCTTTCCCTTGTACTCATAAGGTTGAGATTTGTTACCAAGAATAGGCAGCTAGACTGCTGGATTGGAGGATAAGTCAGCAGGAGACTGAGGATTGTGGTAGATCTCTTTCTGTTTCTCATCTTGGATTAAGAGAGAGTAAGCCAGGTTCACACTAGGTAGTGGAGAAATCATGATGATGTTGTTTCTTACAGATCCATAGCTATCATTCAAACCCATTAGGAATTAAATGAGCCTTTCATCTTGTAGAGATTTCAGCCTCTTATTCTTTCCTCCACAAATGCAATCACATGTACAGATCACAGAACAGTGGAGAGCATCAAGTTCATCCCATAATAGCTTGATTTTAGTGAAGTAGCCTGCTATATCACTAGTACCATGTACTAAATCACTGATCTCTTTTTGCAGGTGATAGAGTTTGGCACCATTAGACTGTCCAAATCTATCCTCAAGATCAGCCCAAAGGCTCTCAGCACTCTTTGAATACAGGACACTAGCTGCTATTTCCTTAGAGAGGGAGTTCAACAACCAATATGTCACCATGTCATTACAACGATTCCACAGCCTGAGGTTGGTTGAACCAGCAGCAGGTGATTTGCAACTCCCATCTATGAAACCAAGCTTATTCTTAGCCGAGAGTGCAATGAGGAGAGCCCTCTTCCATCCTGCAAAACCATGACCATCAAAGATAGTGTTGACGAGGATCATGCCAGGAGAGAAGATTGAGGGATGAAGAAAAAATGGATCATTAGAATCCATAGTTGGAGATCTAGAAGCTACGACTGTAGCAGCAATGGGAGCTTCCTCAGTACTGGGCATTTTTTGGATCAAGGGAGAAGAATAAAAGAGAATGAAGAGGAATAAGATCAAGAATTATAATATTGTTATGATACCATGTAAAGGATTAAAGAGAATATTGAGAAATTTTGCTTGTATTTCTTTATTGTAAAGCAACGTATTTATACAACTACTGTGCAGGGAAAGAAAATAACAAACTATACAGCTGGCTAAATATCATTTGTCCAAATAAACAACAAAGAATAACTAATTCTATATTCTGTACAAAATATCCTATGCAGGTGTAGGGCTAGGATTTATGCCAACACTTTCTGATCCAAAGAATGAGATGGTGTTATCTGTCCTTCTAGAAGATATACATCTTCTTGTCTTCATTTCATTTGAATCAGATTCTACCGCTTCTTTGTTCATCTTGAATATCCCTTGTTCTTCATCCACGATGGTACTGCTAAATCCAACAATATATTCTCTATATATAGAAGTGGCTTGGAAGTTGCCAAGCGTTGTCCTGCCAGCTTGCTTTCAAGGGCTATTTTTGTCATTTCAAATAAATCATCAGTTTTGACGTGTGTTGGCAACTGTCGTGCATTTAACTCTAAGCCCATTGTCGCTTCGTTTTTGGATCATCTTTGGATTTTGCCTGCTTCTCAGAACTTCTTCTTCGTCTCAGGTGAGTCTTCGTTCCATTGGCGTTGTTTTGTGCTAATTTACAGATGTTATTCTCATGCTGGTTAGATATTATAGAAATTAGGTTTTAAGATAAAGTTTTGACATTGTTGGTACCATGGTGCTTAGAGATTACATAAATTAGGCTTTATAGCAAAGCTAATCTCTTTACAAATTTTTGGATTATATAATTTTTCCTTCATTTTATTTTATCAAAGTTCTCTAGCTATGTTTTGGAGGTTAGCATCCCACCTTTCCTGTTCCAAATGCCTTCTACACAGCTAGCTATGTGTGTGCTCTGCCTTTACAAGTTATGATAATTGCAAACTTTCGCCAGGGCGAAAAAATTGTTCCTCTTTTCATTTTCCAGTCATTCATAAACTACCAATTCTAGTGGTGATGCGGCAACGTATTAGCAGCGTTACAATTTGGAAAATGCAGTATGTATTAAAGAGTGTTTGATATATTAAGGTATTCATACTTTTTTCGTATATGGAATTATGAAATTCATACTAATATAAGGTAATCTTTCACATAGCGTGAGCTTTAGTGCACCGGACTTTGTCTGCCTTCAATCAGATGGCACCTCATCGAAGTCCATATATATATATTAAAGATTTTACACAAAAAAGTTATTTAACGCTGAAGGCAAGTTCTGCATTAAATCATAGAGCTATTTTGTTTCGATACTCTTTAAGTTTGTAACTATGACAAGTCCCTTTTGTGTGTTAACTTGTGTATAAATATATTATGTTGTTTTATAAACAAACAGTATATGCAAATTGCATTGATTGGACTTCAGTTCACATTTGTTATCATTGTGTCAACATGTCAGTCAAATGCTTTTGTTTTTCTAAAAAATCACTATACCATCTGGCCTACTTGATTTTGTTTGCTAGTGGATACATTACCAACATGCAATGAACATAAATAGCTTGATCCAATTAAATGCATGTATTTGATCTAGAGATTAACTTATACTCCATCCGTTTTAAAAAGACTGGTCTAGTTTGACTTGATACAGAGTTTAAAAAAATAAAGAAGACTTTTGAATCTTGTGGTCCTAAATTAAAGTTATATCAAATGTACAAAATTGACCTTTAATCTTGTGGTATTGAACATGCCACGTGAAAAGTTGAAAGTAAAATGTATCAACAAAAAAAAGATTATTCATTTTTAAACAAACTAAAAAGGAAAGAAGGTCATTATTTGTGAAACGGAGGAAGTATCCAATAACAATAATATATACTATATATATATCTACGGATCTAAAATTTAAACTTTATGAATTTGAAATTCATTTGGTTTACGGTACTCTGCAATTTATTGTTCTCTATCAAAAAAACAAGTTTTTCATTCTTTGAACACAAATATGACATCTGGTTAAGGTCAGGGAATAACTATTTGATCAAACTTCCTTATTCCCTCCGTTTCAAAAATAAAAATAAAAAATTCTATTTTTGAACCATTTAATTCTAACTTCTCACATAATATATTTAAAATCATCAAATTAAAGAATATTTTGATACATTATACATTTTATTTACTTAATATCCACCTTTGTACCTAAAAAATTAGGAAGCAATTTCCATGAAAAGATGATTCACCTAAAGTCCAAAATATACACTATTATTCAGCTGTCACTTCTTTTATCATTTAATTGTAATCCATTGGGTAAAGAAAAGTCTAGACCACTTTTTTTTTCTGACATTTTGTCCTATATATATATAATTAAAGATGTGCCAACTTCCTATGAAGTTTCATGGAAGGTGAAGATTGATCCAAAAAAACACAAAACTCCTGTAATCTTTATTTTTTAATTGTCGCTCATTATCAGAAAAGTCCATATAGTCATATTTTTTTATGATTTTTGTGAAGAACTCTATTTTCTCTCTCCTCCATTAACAAACGAACAAAGTGGGATTGTGTCTCAGTTATATATACGCTCTCTTTATTCTACAAGAAGGTGAAGTTTGAAACAAAACAACAAGAAAAAATATACAATTCTCCATTAGTTTTGGATGATCTTGTTTGTCCAAACAAGACTTTTTCCACATATTAATCCTTTTTATTATGAAACTTTTTCATATGTTTAATTATTTACCTTTGAAATGGTTGTCAAAATTGAACATTGCCTTGCTTTAATTTTTGTTTAACAATAACTAACCCTTGAGTTCTTCTTTATTTTACTTTAGGTAACTAAAAATTAAAACATTTAAGAGAAGTTGATCTTTTGATTTTCTTTAATTAATAGGATAATTGTTATCTTTATAAGTTGTAGCTTATTATTTATTCAAATAAAATAAAAAAGATTCTTAGACATTCACACATTCATTCTAACGACCTCTTAATTATCAGCATTAAGAAAATATTAAATCATGTTATTATATTACTATCCAAGTTACGTATGGTAAGGTTGTAATATAATATTATTTGAATTTGGGAATATGATAATTGAAATATTCTCCAAGATTATTGCATTTGTTCCTAGGTATCTACTTAGAACATGCTAGCATGTGGACAATGATCAATGATGAACCAACTAGAAATTAAAGAGAAATAATAGCATGGTCTGAGTCAAATTTAGAATTTGAAATTTATAGTTTCTTTCGTTATTTTTAAGTTAAGTGTAGTTTTATTTAAAGTTTGTTATCCCTTTTTAAAGTTTGGCATGCATCAACTTTATTTTTGAAAAATATGATATGACCAATTTCTTTGATCTTAACCTCTCATCTTACTTTGAAAAAGTCGATTACAATAATCTAATTATGACAATTTGGTTTGTAATCATAATTAGCATGGCAATTAGACGATTTGGACGTTTGAACGGATTAGTCTATAATGTGTTCATCAAAAAGGGTCTAATGATCAAATACTTGTCAATTTTCTCACGACTAATGTCGTTCATTTTAACGCTTTAGACTCATCAAATAAGAATTTTATGAGTCTAATCTTTTTTCCGTGTGCATACATGTTGATTTCCCTGAATTTAGTTAACAAACTCTATTTTATTTTAAATTTTATGTGTCCGTCGAAAACAACATGGTGATCAACAACTACCATCGTTCATTTAGGTATTTCGAGATTATAAAACCTAACTTTAGAATTTGATTATTTTTCATGTGTATTTAGTATAAATCAATTTTCATGAATTTTATTAACAGACCATTTGATTTATACATCCAAAATGACCCGGTGATTAATAGTTCATCATGACAAACACGAATTTTTTATCTTTTTTTTTGCGTTTGCGTTTTGAGATCACAAAACATGATTATATGCATTTTTGTATGTATTGAACTATTAATACATGTTGATTTTTCTGAATTCGAGTTTCAAAATCAGATTGCCTTTTAAATTTGATCAATCAATTTAATTAAGTATCATTTAACAATCCAAAATTAACCAAAAAAAAAGGTATAAATTACGATTTAATTTATATATCATTTATACATAAAATAAAAAATAAAATAACTAAAACATGAATAACTATATATATATATGGGTTAATAAAAGGAAGGAATTTGTTCTCATTTTATATATTTTTCTTCCAAATATAGATCAATCCTAGCCATTAGATTGACCTAATCAAGGGTCCTAATTAATCTCACAACCCATTTTCCCAACTAACACAAAAGAAATAAAATAAATTAAAACGATTTCTATTTTTTTTTTTATCTCTGCTGTTCCATCATAAGACAGAAATCCTCGAAGCACACGAACCCATCTCCATTTTTATCTACGCTTGTTATCATACGCTTACATTCCTCTAACGTGCACCGTTCATCGCCGATCATTCTAAACACGTTGAACAATTCCTCCCCGGTGATTTTCCCGTCGTGATCCTCGTCGAAGAAATCAAACGCATCTCTCATCTCACCTGCATCTCCCGCCGACGACGGCGGTGTCGGTTCAAACGCCGAGGTGATAGTTTCGAAATTCTCTAAATTAATACATCCATCTCCGTTCTTATCCAATTCATCAAGCAACAACACCAGTTCCTCTTCACTCGGCGGTGATTTACCTCCAACTCTGCTTAAAATAGCTTCGAGTTTCTCTTTCTTTATCTTACCGTCTCCGTTATCGATAACGGAAAACGCTTGAACGAGATCGGAGTAAACTCTAGCGGTAGAGATCTCGGACCACTCGTCAGTTGAGATCTCGTTGGATAAAGTCGGTAATACGCTCGTAGGAGTAGAAATTCCTCCGCCGCCTTTGTTGGAGGAGGAGGAAGAAGAGGAGTAAGACGGATCATCGGATCTGGAAAGGGAGCGGGATTTTTTGGACTTGAAGAAGTTTTTGGGGAACTTCATAGTTAAGAATTTGAAGAAGGAAAAGGAATTGAAGGAGGAGGTTGATGGGAGAAAGAAAGGAAGAAGAAATGAAGGAGGTTAAGTAGGACTCCATTAGTGAGCTTCGAGGAAGCTTCGTAGAGAGAGAGGGAGTGAAAATTTTGAAGAGTATTTATTGGAGGGGTTGTTTTGTTTGGTTGTTTTTAAATTCTCTCCTGGTACGTTGGAACACACTTTTCTCCTACTTTTTTTTTGAGTTGCGTGTATCTAAATTACTCGTCTTTATTTTATTTGTTCAATTTTGATTTGATACACTTATTAAAATAATTACTTCATAATAATAAAATAATAAATTTATCATTTTATCTATATTGAGAAGAAAATCACTCATTAATTTAAAAAAATAATCAAACTAAAAAATATTTAACAATAAATAGGAACGAATGGATTATTTAATTAAGTACTCAATTTCTCTATATTTACTTGTCAAATATTAAAAATAATTCTTCAATTTTATTTATTCAGTTTAAAAATCAAGGAATAATTTTTTATTTTATGTTTATTTTATTCTTATTATTAAATATTATTTATTTCTTAATATTTAGATGAGTTATAATCAATAGGAATGATATAGTAAAATTATTCATCTATTTATTATTTCGTAAGGAGTATATCACGTCAAGCATAAACAAGTAAAAGATGGACATGGATGAAGTATGTGTTATTTCTAACCTACATAAGTATCGAGTAACTATGTAAGCTTACTCATGTCTAAATATTAAACCAAATTACACTAATTTATCACAATTATTGAATGGGTATAAATATGTGGGTAATGTGATAGATTATTATATAAGGTGAGTCACTTTAAGGGGTGTTTTAATTGATTTATTTTTAGCGATTTTTAGTTCTTAAACATTTTTTTAGTTTTAAAAGTGTTTGAAATTTGCATGACTTTTGACTTTTAACTTATAAGTCATTTAAAAGAAATCAATCCAAACACCTCTTAATACTCCTATGGTAGTTTTGATAAATTCCACATAGGACAGAGATAATGTGATTGGGAGAAAAAATCAATAATTTTTTAGATCGAAAAAACTTCCAAAGAAGTAGAAAAAAAAAAAATAGGATTTCCCATGATTGAGATCAATAAAAGAAGAAAAGTAGATCAATGAAGTAAAAAGTAGACAAGGAATCCAAGAAACTCATCCATACATAGTGGAGAGAATAAATTCAGACCATGAAACCTTAATTCTAGAGAAGAAATTCAATGTTTTGGTGGCATGGAAATTATTTTCCACAATAATTTCTAGTCATTCATTATATGTTTAAATAATTCATTATAA
Organism: Solanum piurae; assembly: GCA_029582685.1. Taxonomy (NCBI): domain Eukaryota; kingdom Viridiplantae; phylum Streptophyta; class Magnoliopsida; order Solanales; family Solanaceae; genus Solanum; species Solanum piurae. Next base: position 23,333 of record JAJOOO010009984.1, read on the forward strand.
GCTCCCCTAATATTTGCGTATACTTTATTGTAGATCTTGAATATATATATATGGACATAAGTAAAGGAACGACTATGGGACATATTTTTATATTGTCCCACACTTATTAAACACATCGTGTGGACAATTCTATAGTTACGTCCATATAAAGGGTGTAGATACATTTAAATGGTAGAGTTTTTTTAGAAAAAAAATTATGTTGAACTTAATTTAAAAAATATAGATCAAAGAAAAGGACCAACACACATCTAGGTTGATAAACTAAGGGGTATTGTACATGACATTTTTGGCAAATCTCAAATCAAATAAGAGATAAAGACAAAGAATTTTATAAGACATATCATTAATTCACATGATATGTACGTTTTAAGGTTCGATTATGACATAGTCTAAGAAACAAATTCGTAAGATCTGTTGGATCAAAATGAACAATACACGTCATTGACTTGAATCATAACATATCCGTTAGATTGTGCTCTAGATTCGCCACTATTAAAGTAGTGTCAAATTGCGTTTAACATAGGAACATATGCCCAAAATTGTCTCCGGAAATGAAGGAACAAAAAACACTTTTGTTTCCGTTGAATGATGTTTTATTTAACATTGAAGATACAGCTGGATGACATTTAACTTTGAAAAGCAAATTAAGCTAAAAAGAATAGGATAATCTACCTAACTACACATAAATTACTATCATATATATTATATCTATTTGTAGTTTAAAACAATTACACATACTATCACTTTTAATATTTATATCATATATTTTAAAATATATAATCAGATACACTAATCTTTTAAATATGATATTTCATAATTATCTTAAATTTAAACTACTTAATTAATGGTCCATTAACAATTCAAATCCCCCGCCCCATCAAAAGTCCACCAACCCTCTTTCTTTCTGCCTCTTTCTTGCCTCTGCCGTTGCCCCCCCCCCCTCCCCCCTCCCCACACACACACACACTTTCTTCCTTCTTCTTCTCCCTCTTTCTTTCTTCATCCTCTTAATACATGTTTCGATGTTCAAATTAGCATTATACATATAGGTTTGTTTCTATTGTTTTATTATTCTCATTTATCTTGATTTTATATCTAAGTTAAAGTTCATAATGCTCTGAAATTCAATTTTAAATAGTTTTACAAATTAAGTTTTATATTTTTAAATTTTGTTGTTTCTCAAACACTTTTGTGACTGGCCATTCTCAAAATCGGATGATTCTTATTAAAGGTACTTCACATTAAGAATATTATACTAAATTAAACAACTTTTATTTGTTTATTTTCACTCATGAATTTCTCATTGCAGGGACTAAGGACCTGTTTGGTTTGGCTTTTGGCTTTTGGCTTTTGGCTTATGACTTATAAGCCAAAAGTCATAAGTTAGGATTTCTAATTTATGGCTCTTGACTTATTTTTGTTATTTTGGTTTTAAAATAAGTGCTTATAAGCACTTTTTAACTTTACCCAAATACTTTAAAACTGCTTAAAAGATATTTTGGCTTAAAAACACCTAAAATAAATCGATCCAAACAGACACTAACTCTTCATCCGTCAACATTCAAACCAAGAATAGATCTAAATATAGGAACAACCTAATTAAGATGGAAGAATTTCGCCAAGCTTTAATTAACAGAACAAATACATCATTAGATACATATCGAGTGTAACAATGTTGAATACATATCAGGTGTATATATATATAGTTAAGACTTCATGTATTTGAGTTAAAAATATATGTATCTATGAGAAATAATTTCAGATGCTAAAATAAAGGAAATTTTTTGAAATATTTTACTTTTTTCGGATTAATGATAAGACAAATACTACACTCGTGATTTATTCCTAAATTTGTGCATTTCAATTACATTTCATAGTTAGATACACATAATTATATGTATATGTTTACTATGTATCCGAGATACATGTTTTTTAATATAATGTATGAAACTGATACTTGATACATCAAATTAATAATACTAGATACATATAAAAGATATATGAAATTAAAATTAGATCATATAAACAGATACATGAAATTAATATTAGGTCATATAAATAGATACATTAAGTTAATACTAGACACAGATAATAAATACACAAAATTATTACTAGATACTTCTATGATACATATGAATGTACTTATATGATACTCATGTATCTAAGTGTTTAGTTTGTTGGATACATCATATATTGATAATAGATACATCAAATTAATGAATTCATTATTTTAAAAGTAATAAAATGAAATTAATCAAGCTAATGACCAAGATATACATGTTTTTGTCTTTTATTAATAATATTAATGAATTTATTATTTCAAAAAATAATAAAATAAAATTAATTAAACATATATACACTCCTTGATTTCCGCCTTATATTAAGAGATTTGATTAATTTAAATTTCTAGAATTAATTGT